>CADDIJ020003036.1:0-50667 GCA_902809745.2 Tetradesmus lagerheimii
AGTGGTATAGTGCAGTAACTCTGCGGTGCATGGCAGGAACAAAAATAGTGTAGCCTGAGGGCAGGCAGGGGTCGCGCTGCTTGGTGCTGCTGCTGCTGCTGCCAGCAGCTAAGCGTGCCGACCACTGCTCCATTGTCGCCTGCGGACAGAAACAACAGCAGCCACAGAGATCAGCAGCAGGCTTGACTGACCAAGAAGCGTATGGGAGCTTCAGCACAGCGCAGTTGGCATAGTGCAGTAACTCTGCGGTGCATGGCAGGAACAAAATCACTGTAGCCTGAGGGGAGGCAGGGGTCGTGATGCTTGCTGCTGCTGCTGCCATCAGCAGCTAGGCGCGCTGACCACTGCTCCATTGCCGCCTGCAGACACACAAAACAGCAGCAGGACACACGTTTGGGATAGGCTGGGTTTAGCAGCACATCCCCGTGAAAATACAGGAGCTGCTGCATGCTAGCCTGCAGGCAATAGCCGCCCAAACAAACACCGCAGTTGCAGCTATAGAGCGGCACCCTGTGCATGACAAATGACAATGATTGACACTGCAGGGCAGGCATAGCAACAGCGACCACCAATCGTACCTGCAGCCCTAGGCCATCAAAGCTCCTGCTGTACAGCCTGTCAGCCCCTAGCCGGGGCAGCACCAGGCCAGCAGCCTGGCCAGGCGGCAGCTGCTCCTTTGCAGCAAACGTAACTTGCAGACTCGCTCCTCCCACCTCCACTACACCCTGCAGGGGAGCAGCAGGCTTGCTGCTGCTGCTGCTGCCGGGGCTGCCTTTGCGGCCCAGTAGTACTTGTGAGGATGGGCGGATGTCAGGCGGCAGTGTGGCAGCCTGCAGCAGAGAAGAACAAGCAGGGGTGTTGTAAAACACATGCAGAGGAGCAGCAGGCTTGCTGCTGCTGCTGCTGCCGGGGCTGCCTTTGCGGCCCAGTAGTACTTGGGAGGATGAGGGGATGTCAGGTGGCAGTGTGGCAGCCTGTAGCAGTGAAGCACAAGCAGGGGTGTTAAATAACAAATGCAGAGGAGCAGCAGGCAGTGAAGCCACACAGGGGCATTACATAACACATATAACAATGATACACTATAAAAATGTAACAATGTTCACCTGGTTCAATAAGAAAAAAGGCAGTTCTTTGAAACATGTCGAGCTCTTGATCCAACGTACGAGATGCACTTGCCACTGCACTTGCACTTTCGCTGCAAGGAGGCACACCTGCAAGTGCCGCATTTGCTCGGCAAACAGCTGCTCTGTATATAGCATGCGGTACACACACAGCAAATTCAAAGGAGATGCACCACACCTGCAGTGCCCCTGTGGCGTAGTTGACTGCCAACCAGCCCCACAGGCCCTCTTCCTTGCCGGTCAGCACCCTTGCATCATCAGCAGCCGAAAACTCAAAGCCTGAGCCAGACAGCAGCGACCGCACCTGCAGCAGCAGCAGCAGCAGCACAGCAGAAGTGGCAGTTGCGCATGCATTGTCAGCACCCGCGCATCATCTTCAGCAGAATACTGAAAGCCTGAGCCAGACAGCAGCGACCGCACCTGCAGCAGCAGCAGCAGCGTCACAGCAGTGGTGGCAGGCGCAGGCATTGTCAGCAACCGCGCACTGTCAGTGGCAGAAAACTCTAAGCCTGAGCCAGACAGCAGCGACCGCACCTGCAGAGGCAGCAGGAAACGCAGCGGCAGCAATGAGAGCAGGCGCTACTGCATTGTGGGCGTGCACATATGACGAAGTGCCTTTGGGATAGCAGTAGCAGTATTGCGCCTAAACCAGTGCATCTTACAGGCTTGCTTTGGGCATCAATTGCGCGCTAGCAGGTTATGATAAGAAAACCCCACCTCTGCCATAAATGCTGCTGTGCTGCAGTGGTTAGTGCTAGACTCCAGGATCAAACAACCGTGTGATACAGAGTCAGCGGGAGAGAAGAAACCACAGAGCTAGCACGGCTATCCTGTTACTGGCTGCGCCTGTTCATACATCTGTCATGACTGCTGCAGTTGCCAGGCACTAGGCTGCAGAAACAACACCAACGCACACACAGCACACGAGTGCTTTGCCTGTCCCTACCTCGGTCATGATTGCTTCAGCGCTGCCGTTGCTCAGCATGCGCAGCCCTGCAGTCGCCATCAGCTGCACGGGAGTGGACGCCACCTGGTCGGCTGGTACCTGCAGCAGCAGCAGCAGCAGCAACATAAAAGGGAATCCATGGTTGCAACTGAAACCCGCTGTGGCCATCAGCTGCACAGTTGACGACGCCACATGATCAGCTGGCACCTGCTGCTGCAGCTGCTGTTCAAAACACCAAGTACCGTGTTACCTTTTCCCGTGCGAACTTGAGCAGGGGCAGCAAGCTACGTGCTGCTGTCTTGGGGTCGTGTGCATATGCGCTGAGTCCGGGTGTTGTCTTGTGCACTGCTGCTGGCAGCTCCACTGTCGGCAGTGGGCTGGTAGTGCTGGCTGTGTAGTATCTGTTTGTGATCATGGCGCAGCAGCAGCAGCAGCAGCAGCGGTAGAAAGCAGCACATAAAAGGATACAGGCAGTTGCAGAGCCTGGTGTTGCATGGCCAGTTGCTGAGGTTTTGTCTTGTGCACTGCTGCTGGCAGCTCCACTGTCGGCAGCGGGCTGGTGGTGCTGGCTGTGTAGTACCTGTCTGTGATACGACGCAGCTGCAGCAGCAGCAGCATCAGCGGCAGCAAGCAGCAAGCAGCACTAGTTATAACATAGGCAGTTGCAAAGCCTGGTGGTGCAAGGACAGTTACTGAGGTTCCTCTCGTGCACTGCTGTAGGCAGCGGGCTGGTGGTGCTGGCTGTGTAGTACCTCAGACAACAAAATCAGCAGGAGCAGCAGCAGCAGCAGCAGCAATTACAATAGAGGCAGTGCAAAGCCGGTTGTCATGCCCTGAAACATTTGTGTGCACTGCTGCTGGTAGATCCACTGTCGGCAACGGGCTGGTAGTGCTGGCTGTGTAGTACCTGTGACAACAAAATCAGCCGCAGCAGCAGCAGCAGTTGGAATAGAGGCACTGCAAAAAGCCGGTGGTTATGCCCTAATACTTTTGTGTGCACTGCTGCTAGCAGTTTTACTGTAGGTAGCAGGCTGGTAGTGCTGGCTGTGTAATACCTGCATTAAGAAATCAGCAGCAGCAGCGGCAGCAGCAGCAGCAGCAGCAGCGGCGGCATCAAAGGCAGGGCCAGGGCATGTGCAGGTGGCAAAGCAGTTGATGAGGCTGCTCCTGGGCGCTGCTGCATCGCCTGCTTCACCTGGCTGCAGCTGCTTACCCGCACACTGCCATGCCTGCGGTGTAGCATGTAGCGGTGCTGCCCCTGCTGCAGCAAATTCAGCCCGAGTGTTCAAACGCTCTGTCATCGACAGCCACGTGATTGCAAACATATGTGGTTGCAGCTGTGGCACCTCTGCAACTGCTGCTGTGCTCGGCGGCCCAATGCAGCTCGTAGCCTGCCATGCACTGTACTGTCGTCAGCAGTGCAGCAGCAATCACTGCAGGAATCACTGCAACAACAGTGCAGCAATCACAGCAGGAATCACTGCAACAACAGTGCAGCAATCACTGCAGGAATCACTGCAACAACAGTGCAGCAATCACTGCAGGAATCACTGCATTAGCAGTGCAGCAATCGCTGCATCAGTACTGCAGCGATCACTGCAGCAGCAGTGCGCCAATCACCTGAACACGTGCACCCTGCTGCCTGTGCTGCCTGCATCGATGATGACTGCAAAGTTCCAGCCCACAGACGTCTGCAGAGACACAGAGCAACGATTGAATCCTGAATTTGAGTTGAGGCTGAAGAGCTAAAGCGGCTGTGCAGCAGCTAGCACAAAGTTCTACCACAGTGATCAGTTCTAGCACACTGCTGATTTCATTAGTAGCAGCCATCTATAGATTGTTGAAGCAGGGATGGCACAGCGTCATGTCATGCCTTGCGATGAGTTGGACCAAGATGATGATGATATCAAGGCAAAATGCCGGCATGTCATGCCGCAAAGCAGAGCTAAGCAGAGCTAAGCTGTTGATAGAGATGCTGTTACGATAGTGCTGCTGCTTACCGCATGGCTTACACCAGCACAGCTCAAAAGCAGCAGCAGCAGCAAATGCAAGCCGCTGCTGCAGCAGCACACCACCATGCCGCTCCTCAAATCAGCATTAGCTGATTACTGCCAGCAGCTGCATGCTGCATGCTCCTCACAGCAGTTGGTTGCTGTCACAGCTCGAGTTGTCGTCCCACCAGCTCGCAGAGATGTGTTCTTCGCAACAACAGAGAGCGGGAGGAACAGCAACGCCAACTTGACGGTGCGAAGCCGACTGAAAGGCTTGGAAACAAAACATAAACACTGTAAATATACTTGTGAGGAGTCAATCTGGAGGTGTGCAGTTGCAGAAGGCGGGCCAGACCAGTCTAACACGTACAGGCACCCCAACGGTGGGCCCAACCCACCAGTGACACAAGGGTTTGTAACGTGTATTTGGTTTGCTGTACGGTGCCGATGCCTTGTTGCTGTCTGTTTGAGTGCTGCTGTAGCGATTACCGAAGGCTAGCTGTGAGTGGGTTCGTATTGCAGTGGGTCGATCGACAGTTAGATTCCCACAATTATACGTTTTCAAGGGTTCCAAGCAATTCTACTGAATCTGACAGCCTGACAATACTGGCATGCGCGGTGCTTGACACATCTCAGTACCCCCCACACCTTTGTGTGGTGGATCCCAGGTGCTGGGCCACTTGGCTTGCCCGCTGCCAGCCGCGTTTACATCTAAACTAATATCATTGATACATTTGCCGCGTCAGAACCGCCATGCGCTCGTCGTGCCTAGGCAGCAGCAGATGTGGACAGCAGCAGGTCAGCAGCAGCATCAGGCAGGCATCTAGCAGACAACTGCGCTGCTGCGCCTCTCTGCATGGCGTGCACCATGTGCCACAGCTGCAACTTACAAGCAGCAGTAGCCGTAGCTGCAGGACAACTGCAAGCAGTAGCATCAGCAGCAGCCCAAGGAGGCAGCAGCGACAAGCCCTCATCCTAGTCAGGTCCAGCAATGGTAGCTCCCCACCTGCCACAGCAGCAAGCACTACACCGTTGGCAGCAGCAGCAGTTGCGACAGCAGATGCGCCGAGCAGCAGCAGCAGCAGCGAGCCTGCCGTGCAGGGCCAGGAGTCCTGGGAGGAGGAGATTGAGGAGACGCTCAAACTTGTGTGCCTGCTGCCAGACTCTGGTGAGTGGAAGTCCTGATCAAGGCTGAAATGTTTTTTTTCAGCGTTGTCATGCTACCAATGGTGGGCTTGTATCTGCTGCGATGAGGAGACGCTCAAGCTTGTCTGCCTGCTGCCAGACTCTGGTGAGCGGAAGGTGTGACTTTCAGAGCCAGTGTTGGCCAGCAGGCAGCAGCAGCAGCAGCAGCAATGAAGTTGGTGGGCCTGCTGCCAGACTCTGGTAAGTGGAGGGCCTGACCATGGCTGAAATGTTTGTTTTTTCAGCGTTTTCTCCCTACCAATGGTGTTTGTGTGCTGCTGCGATGAGGAGACGCTCAAACTTGCGTGCCTGCTGCCAGACTCTGGTGAGAGGAGGTTGTGACCATGACTGCTGACAGGTTTGTGTTGTTTACACCCTACCAGTGGTGGGCTTGTGTGCTAATTCTGTTGTAATATAAGGCAGCAGCAGCAGCAGCAGCAGCAGCAGCGGGACTCTGGTGAGTGGAGGCCCTGAACATGACAGGCAGGTTTGGGGGATTGGCGTTTCCACCCAACCACTGGCAGGTTGGTGTGCTGCTTCGGTGTTCTAGGAAGGCGGCAGCAGTGAAGTTGGTGTGCTTGAGGCCAGACTCTGGTGAGGGGAGGCCTGCATAATGACTGACAGCTTTGTGAATTGGCGTTTCGACCCTACCACTGGTGGTTTGGTGTGCTGCTGCAATGTTCTAGGGGGCAGCAGCAGCAGCAGCAGCAATGAGGTGGTGTGCCTGCTGCCAGACTTTGTTGAGTGGATGGTGTGACTGACAAAGGCGGTGTTTGCAAGTATACAACAGTCCATGATGTGACTGTTAGTAACGTGAGGCAGCAGCAACACAAGTGGTGCGCGTGATGCCTGGCCCACAGGCGTTGTTGTGCGTTTGAGGTGTCAGTGATGCTGCGCAGCTCTGCCACGTGCCCTAGACAGCGGGGGTAAGTGTCCACGTGTCAGCTGTAGCGGGCCTGCTGCTGTTGTTGTTGGTGTGAAGTGTGCTGAGTTCTGGGGAGTCCCATGGTCACCTGTATCAGCTGCAGGCTGTTGCTGTGAACCTCTGCTGATTGCTTTTTGGGTTAGCACTTGTTGCATACCTCAGATCGGCACCTACCGCATGCACTCCCACAGGTACAACATTGTCACACGGCGACTGTCTTTGCTGCTGCTGCTGATGCTGATGCTGCTGCTGCTGCTGATGCTGCTTTAATGGATGCTGTTATAATGCAGTGCGTGCAGTGCTGGAGTCGCATGCCCGCCTATACGAGCTGTTAGAAGTTGTCATGGACCTTGGACGTCCCCCAATGGCGCGCTCTCCAGGGCATGATGTAGCAAAGCATGTTCATTCTCAACACTACAAAATCTCCACGTTACTTCTGCTGCTGCTGCTGCTGCTATAATGTTATAACGCAGTGCGTGCTGTGCTGGAGTCGCATGCCCGCCTGTACGAGCTGTTGGAAGTTGTGATGGATTTGGGACGGCCCCCAATGGCGCGCTTCCCAGGGCATGATGAGGCACTGAGCGAAGTGCTGGTGACGCAGGAAGACCTGGACTATGCCACCCAGCAGGTGAGAAAATGCTGTGTTATGGAAATCGCCAGCAGATGAGTTCGCCCAGCAGATGAGATTTGGTGTGTATATATAGTCGTCATGTTGGGTGATTCAACACCTGGAACTTGCATATCTTGTGTACATGTCCGGCCATGGTGTGACTTCATTGCTGCTTTGCAAGTCTGGTGGTGGCGGTGGTGGTTGTTATTCACCTGCTTGTCACTGACAAGAGGCTTTGGTCAGCTGTCCATGTACCTCCCGGCCTGTTTGCTTCATGTTGTGCATGCCGCCGATGTTGCTGGCGGCAACTGTGCCGGCCTTTGAAACAAGGCTGCAGGAATCGGGATGCAGCGCATGCATACTGTCGCGCAGCAGTAACCTGTGCTGCCGATTTTTTCTGAATGCAGGTTGGTGAATTTGGTGGTGACAACCGTGCAGGCATCGATGCCACGTTGCACCGTATCAGCTGCCTGCGCAACAGGGCGGGGCGCATTGTAGGGCTCACATGCCGTGTGGGGCGCGCCATTCACGGCAGCGCAGGACTCGTGGCAGACTTGATTGCAGGTGAGGACAGCACTGGGTGCTTGCAGCATGCTGTTTGTATAACGAACAAGTGTGGCTGCATACCTGGTATGAAGTAGCTTTCTGTGTGCGCATCCCCTTTGCTGTTGGGGCTCTGAAGAATGCGGTGTGGGCCTCACGTGCCGCGTGGCACGCGCCATTCATGGCAGCGCAGGACTTGTGGCAGACCTGATCGAAGGTGAGCAGCAAGCTACTTTTGCATGTTATTTGACAGCGAACATTGAAGTAAGCTGCGCACTTAGAATGCAGTAGCTGCCTGCGGGTCACCGATGGTTTTGTGGAGCTACATTATCTTGCTGCACCAGCTGCCCATGGCTATGTGATGTTGTGTTTAGTTGACATTGCTCTCAATGATTGGGCATCCAGGGTTGCAAGTTTATGTTCCCTTTTCTTCAAGCTTTCTGCTTTCTTTGTTGGCTGATGTATGCCCTGTCGTGGCTCTGCTGTCAATACAGGTGGCGTCAGTGTGCTATTGATGGGCTGGCTGCCACCGCCACCCTGCTGGCCTTCCTACCTGACGGTTCCACTATCCGACCTGACTTCATCCTGACTTTTTCCTGCCTTGCTTCTGCTGTCAAACCAGGTGGTGCCAGTGTGCTCTTCATGGGGCGGCCCGGTGTCGGCAAGACGACTGCCATCCGCGAGCTGTCACGACTGATGGCTGATGACCTGGCACGACGCGTCGTCATTGTCGACACATCAAATGAGATTGGAGGCGATGGGGATGTGCCACACATAGGCATTGGCCGCGCTAGGCGCATGCAGGTGAGGCGATGTGTGCTGTGTCAAGTTTCATAGTGTGTTGTGTTGTACTGCGATGCACTAGTTGCATGTCACGCCAGAGCATGTGCCATCCTGCGTTTTGCAAAGTGCCGTAATGATGTGTCGGGCAAGGTCATCGGCTAATGACCTGGCATGACGCGTTGTCACTGTTGACACATACAATGAGAACATACAATGAGAACATACAATGAGATTGGCCGCGCTAGGCGCATGCAGGTTTGCTGTTGGGGTTTCAAAGTTTGTTGGGTTGTATAGTAACGCAGTAGGTGCATGTCATGCCGGCACATGTGTTACTGGCAGCCTGTGGGTCTTTGTGGTACTGCGCTGCAACGCTGCGGCCACAACTTGCAGTTCACTCACGTACACTACAAACACACTGCTGCTGCTTGCTGCTGCTGCTGCTGCTGCTGTCATCTGTTGCAGGTGCCTGATCCTGAGCAGCAGCACCGCATCATGATCGAGGCCGTTGAGAATCACATGCCCCAGGTGCGGCCAGGCAGCGTGGTGCAGGGTAGTTTGACTTTTTCGTGTTGCGCTGTTGGCTGGTCTGGGTGCGTGGGCGGCATTGCTTTTTTGTAAGTGCTTCCGACACTGCAGATTTGGCCGCAGTTTTGGCAGCGGAATGCGCACACAAATGTCTGCTGTTTTATTATGCTGTGCAGGTGGTGGTGATTGACGAAATCGGCACAGAGGCGGAGTGCGCAGCAGCGCGCACGATTGCTCAGCGCGGTGTGCAGCTTGTCGCAACAGCGCACGGCAACGAGCTGCAGAACTTGGTCAAAAACCCTGCACTGTCAGACCTCATAGGCGGCATCCAGAGCGTTACATTAGGTATGCTACACAGCGCTGTGTATGGGGGTGGGGTGGGGTGTCACATTATGTTGCGGGCGGCTGGTCACAACAGCACAGCTGCACGGCAACGAGTTGCAGAACCTGGTCAAAAACCCTGCACTGTCAGACCTCATAGGCGGCATCCAGAGTGTCACGCTAGGTGCGGTTCAGCACTGTTCTCTCTTCTTATGGCGAGGGATGGGGGAAAGGTCATATGTTGTTGTGAACGCAGCAGCACTCAAGTAGGAATGCAAGCAGGGACACCCGACATTTGCATGCAACGCTTTCGTAACAGCTAGTCGGAAGAGCATCCTGTGATAGGTACAGCACACTAAGTCATGTACTCTTGCTGCTGCTGCTGCTGCCGCGGTTCAGGTGACAACGAGGCCAAGCGCCGCGGCGTGCAGAAGAGCATATTGTAATAGGCAGCTCATCACACTCAGTCACGTACCCTTGCTGCTGCTGCTGCTGCTATCGCGGTTCAGGTGATGACGAGGCCAAGCGCCGCGGCGTGCAGAAGAGCATCCTGGAGCGCGCAGCACCTCCAACATTCGACGTTGCCGTCGAGATGCTTGAACGTAACAAGTGGCACGTCTACGCTGACGTGGCCGCAGCAGTAGATGCGCTACTTGCAGGACAAAACCCTGGAGGCCAAATGCGCGAACGCGCGCCTGACGGATCTATCCTCAAGTATAGCTACAGCAGGGGAGGGGCAGCAAGCCCTACCAGTGACAGCCGCAAAAGCAGCAGCAGTTATACTGCACAGAGGGTGCTGCCAGAGTTGCGCAGACCCGGTGGCGCTGCTGCTGCTGCTGCTGCCGCTGCTGGGGGTGTGGCGGTTGGTGAGGTGTTGGATGCAGAAGCTGCTGCTGCTGCTGCCGCTGCTGCTGCCGGCTTTGTGCGGCCGCGGCTGTTTGTGGCAGAGGGGCAGGAGCCCGGTCCAGGTGAGCAACAATTGATATGGATAAGGAGACCAGGAACATCATATAACTGAATATGTGTGCAACCAGCGCTAGTAAGAAGCGGTTGTTTGTGGCAGAGGGGCAGGAGCCCGGACCAGGTGAGCCACAATTGGGATGGATAAGGAGACCAGGAACATCATATATTTCACAGTATGTGCAAACAGCGCTAGTAAGAAGTGGTTGTTTGTGGCAGAGGGGCAGGAGCCCGGACCAGGTGAGCAACAGTTGACATGGGTAAGGAGACCAGGAACATCATATATTTGAAAATATGTGCCACCAGTGCTAGTAGAAAGCGGCTGTTTGTGTCAGAGGGGCAGGAGCCCGGTCGAGGTGAGCAACTGTGTATGTGTGGATCTGTTGTATGACCTAGCCGCCAGGAAAGGCGCAAGCGTTGGGTTGGCGGCAGTCAACGAACAGCACGTTGTCTGCAACGAATTGTTCACAGAATGTCGCCAGCTGCTTCACCTGCTAATAATAATAATAATAATCAATCCTTGTAAGCCATACCTTTCGGCATCGGCAACCGCGCCTCACCCACTGGGGAGGCGGAAAGCAGACTGATTATTCTCTCTATTTTCGGTGTAAGGTAGACCACCCAGACCCTTACACCCCTTCCTAGGCAGCATGTGGGAATCACCCCATACGGTGGACTGCATACCTAGCAGGGCCGGTGTGTATATAGCCAGCAATCGACGGAGTCCTGCGGAGAGTCGCGAGGACATTAGCAGCATCCTTCCTTCGGCTTTCGCCGACTGTATCCCTGAGTCCAGAGACATACTGCTTAGGCTCAGAATCGAACCTGCAACCTTTCGGCCACTGTTCGTCCGTCATCACCACTGCGCCACGTGTTTAACGTCCCGCCGGACATGCTTCACCTGCTGATTGTCCATACATGCATTGACGCAGCTATGTTCTGGCAACTGCTGCTGCTGCTGCTGCAGCCACAGTGACGCGTCGTGGCCGTGCTGTGCGCCTTGGGCTATCTGGCCCTGAGGGGGCCCTGCTGCGGCTGCACTGCTCCGATTTGGATGAGGAGCGGCTGTGGGAGGTCATGAGCGCCATGGGCCTGCATGATAAGGTGCGGTGATGCGAGTCTATGTTTGATTGTTTTCTGACTCATCTGCACGTCCGTGCTGCGGCTGCACTGCTCCGATTTAGATGAGGAGAGGCTGTGGGAGGTCATGAGCGCCATGGGCCTGCACGATAAGGTGATTGCAGCAAATTTTGAGCTTTGTTGGTGGTATGACATATTGCTGTCTGTTGTGAATGGTGCGGCTGCACTGCTCCGATCTGGATGAGGAGCGGCTGTGGGAGGTCATGAGCGCCATGGGCTTGCATGATGAGGTAATCCTACGTTTCGCTTGGGTAGTGCTGTTGGCGGTGTATGATATGTACCTGTCACCGCTCTGGCCGCTTCAGGTGCATCTGGCTTCGTGCCCCTCAGAGGCCGACGCAGTGCTGGCAATCTGCAGCCGCCTCAAGACCAATGCATGCACATCGCTCATCAGCTTGCAACAGTTGTAATGTTTTATGACGTTTTTTCGTCCACGCAAGCTAAATTGTCTTGCTGCTGCCACTCTATGTTCGTTGCTTCAGGTGTACCTTTCGCCTCGTCCTTCAGAGGCTGACGCAGTGCTGGCCATCTGCAGCCGCCTCAAAATCAATGCATACACACCGCTCACCAGCTTGCAACAAACCGTCAAAACCCTTTGGCGGTCGTTGTGCCCATGCATTTTTTTTGTGTCCTTGTGCGTAATGCAATGCACACATGCATGCTCTAATGTCCTGCTGGTGGTGCCAATTTGTGCTGGCCGCTTCAGGTGTTCCTCGCGCCTCGCCCTTCCGAGGCCGACGCAGTTCTCGCAATCCGCAGCCGATTTATTATCAATGCATGCACATCGCTCACCAGCTTTCAAAACAACATTTGAAATGTTTTGATGGGTTTTTTGCTTCAATGGCTTTTGTCTGTCCTTGTGCGTACTGCAATGCACACAAGCACGCTATTATGTTCTGCTGCTGCCACTCTATGTTCGCTTTTCAGGTGTTTCTCGCGCTGCGCCCCTCAGAGGCCGACGCAGTGCTCGCAATCCGCAGCCGCCTCAAGACCAATGCATGCACACCGCTCACCAGCTTGCAAACAACAGTTCGGCGGTTGTGCTTCATGCATGATGCGTGTTCTTGTACGTCCTGCACACAAGCACGTTGACTATCCTGCTGCTGCTGCCATTCTATGCTGGCCTCTCCAGGTGTACCTCGCCCCTCGCCCTTCAGAGGCCGACGCGGTGCTAGCAATTCGCAGCCGCCTCAAGACCAATGCAACGCTGCGCGCCACTGCACGCGAAGCCGGTGTTCCCGTCTACGCGATCAAATCCAGCAGCAGCAGCAACCTTGTACGTGCATTCCGTACATTGCTGGGTTTGGAGCCCTCTGCAGGAAGCTTGTTTGGCAGTAGGGGTGGCAGCATGGATGACGATGCTGACTCAGCATGGCCTAGCGCTGCTGCTGCTGCTGCTGCTGCTGCTGCTGCTGCTGCTGGGGGGCCTGATGATTGGCTGTTTGGCAGTGCAGCAGATGCAGCAGAAGATGAGCAGACAATGCGATCTGAAACCCCCAACAGCAGCAGCAGTAGGGGAGGTGGTGGTGCCGCACGTGCGCTAGTACAAGAAGAGGAGGGTTTAGAAGAGGCCCGTTTGGCAGCTGAGCAGATCGTTACTCCGTTACAACAGCCCGTTGAGCTTCTGCCAAGAGCAGAGCATGTGAGGCGTGCGCAGGCAGCACTGTGTGGGCGTTACGGGTTGGCTTGGGAGTTGGTTGGGTCGGGGGCGCAGGCGCGGATTCGTATGCTGCCGGCTGTGCAGCGGCCGACGCAGCCAGGCGACAGTGGGGAGGCAGCAGCAGCAGCAGCAGCAGCTGGGGGTGAGGCACAGGAATAATGCGTGCGCAGCCTTGCGTGAGTGCGCAGCCTTGCTTGCAGGGGAAGGGTGTCACTGCATGCCTTGCTGCTTGGGTGCTGCTATTAATTTCACAGGAATAATGCAGACCACGGGCTTGGATCGCTGCTTGCAATGTTGAAGCTGGGGTGTAATTTTGTGCTTGCACTCCTCTTGGGTCATGCTAGCCTAGCACCGGGTGCAATGAAGCGCGGTTGCAATCAAGAAGCAATGATGTGTGCCACCAGTGTGTCAAGTGCAGTAGTGGTCATTCAACCTAGACGATGGCGGCAGCCAAGGGATCTGCAGCAAGGATGTTTTGGCCCTCAGGAGATCGCCATGCGCATTTCTTGAACAATGTGATATGTGTATGTGTCCTGCAGTGGCGTGTGCGGCAAAGATTGTGCATGCATGTGTCACACAGATCAGATGGTCGAGGTCGGTCACTAGGGTTCATTGAACTGCCACCCTTCCAAGCCTTGGCAGCCAAGGTACTACCTCGGCAGGTGTCGCACCTTCTCATGTAGCAGCTGGTCTTACAAAGCACCCATCTGACGAATGATTTGCGCACAACAGTCAAACTGAGCCTAGCACTCTCCATCGCGCAGTGGCCCCCCCAATCGACAGCATTGCAGAGCAGCATGAATCCTCAACCCAGCACATCGGAGCTTAAGGAATGGGCCGATAAGCATAGATTTTCGCAGCCTACCTACGCTTGCACAGCTCCCGCGGGACAGCCTCGGAACTGGCACTGCAGGGCTGTGCTGCTCATCTCGCAACCTCCGCCTGCAAGTGGCCACACAACGCTAACAGCTGATGGCGCAGGCAAGAGCAAGCAGGAGGCTAAAAGCGCAGCATCGAGTTCGCTGCTGATGCAGCTAGAGCAGCAGGGCTTGCGGCGTACAGCAGCGCCAGCAGCAACAGCAGCAGCAGGCAGCAGCAGACAGCAGCAGGCTCCTGCGCAAAACAACATCAGCTGTGTCAATCAACTAGCGGAGTTCCTGCAAGCGTTTGGCAGAGGGGCTTACCAGGTTTCATACAGCGATGCGCTGCGTGTGCCTGGCACACATGATCACCGACCCCAGTGGACAGTAGACGTGCAGCTACTGCCCTTCAACAGCAGCACCGGCAGCAGCAGCAACGGCAACCCTCCCAAGATAACAGCATATGGAAGCGGACCCAACAGATCTAGTGCAAAGCATTCTGCTGCAGCAGCGCTGCTGCGGCATCAGGACTTTGCGAGCTTGTTTGCAGGGGATGCCAACGCAGCAGCTGCGCTTGCACGCGCAGCACTGGCAGCAGAGGCTGCAGCGGTGCCTGTTCCAAATGCGGCCGCAGCAGCAATGGCACGTGCATCACCAGTGAAGCCAGCAGCAGCAGCAGCAGTGGCAGGTGCGGCAGCAGCAGTGGCAGCGGTAGGAGGTGCAGCTCCAGCACATGCAGCACATGCAGCAGCAGCAGCAGCAGCAGCGCCAGCAGCGCCCAACCACAAGAACAGGCTGCAGGAGCTGCTGCAAAAGGCATCCAGCAAGCGGCTGCTGGGGTGGGACGGCTGGCAGCTGCCTACATACAGGTGATCGCTTGCAGGATGAGTTTCGTTGTGTCCGGCCCAAACTGTCGGCCATGTGTGGCTGGCTGTGGCTTGTGGGAGTGCTAGTGTTGGATGGCTGGCAGCTGCCCACATACAGGTGGCTGCTTGCAGGACGAGTTTTCAGCTGTGTTTAGCCAAATTGTGGTTTGCTGTGGTTTGTTGTAGTCCTAAGTTGGGATGGCTGGCAGCTGCCCACATACAGGTGATTGATTGCAGGATGAGTTCAGTTATGTTTAGTCAAAGTGTGGGCCACAGTGTGGCTTGCTGTGGTTCGTTGTAGTGCTCACGTTGAAATGGCTGGCAGCTGCCTACATACAGGTGACTGCCTGCAGGATGAGTTCAGTCGTGTCTGCTGTAACTTGCTGTGGCTTGTTGCGAAGTGTTTACTCTCCAGCTGCTTCAGCATTGCCGCAATCCAGTTGCCAATGGCAGCATGCCACCATATGATATGTACGCTATGCCACACCAGTGAGCTCGCCCACCTCCACACACAATGCATGCACTGTAATGGCTTGCAGGATACCCAAATTGCAAAAATCATGCATCAAATGCAGCAATCACATGTCAAGAGGCAGGGGTGTTCTTGCATGTCGTTCTGCTAGAGTGCTGCTACATTCTCACAATGATTGTGTGCTGTCTCCACCCGCACCACGTCGTACTGCTACTGCTCCACCTGCCTGCCTGCAGCACCAAGCGCAGCCATGAGGCCCAGCCCGGACAGCCAGTCATGTTCACATCAACAGTCACGCTGCAGAGCCCCACTGGGCCCTGCTCAGTGACCGGCACGCAGCCGCACACCACCAAGAAGGAAGCAGAGCAGCATGCGGCACAGCTGATGCTGCAGCAGCTGGAGCCCAACATGCTGCTGGCGCAGGAGCAGCAGGCGCTGGCAGGAGCACAGCAGGTGGCTGCAGGAGGTGCAGCAGGGCTGCAGGCAGTGTTCCAGGCACAGCAGCAACAGCAGCAGCAGCAGCAGCAGTAGCAGCAGCTGGAGCCAAATATGCTGCTGGCGCAGGAGCACAGCAGGTGGCTGCAGGCATAGTTGCACGATACGCTGGGTCTGGCCTTTTTCGATACGATACAAAACGTTTAATACGCACGTATAATACGTTGTCAGTGTGAAACGTGCATGTGAAACGTTAGCTCCGGTGGGTCTTAGGCGTTTCAAATGGGTGACCCCTTGTTACTCGCCATGGTGCCACGTTTAGGCATCCAGGACGCCTCTAAGCAAAATTACAAGCATTTGCTTTGTAAAAAGATCGTGTGTGCTCTACGTCATCTCCACCATGTGCAACTCCTTACACTAGTTGACTTTGCATCACTTCGAAGCTGCAGCCGCGATGTTGAAACACGTGGTTTGTGATCAGCACAGCTTTCGCGAACGATTCTGGTGTACATACATCAGGTATGTTGGTGCTATGAGTAGCGAGAACAAGCAAATGTAAGCACAGTTGCAAAGGCAGGCAATGCACAGGTTCACTGGACTAGGCCTGGGGGAGGGCCCCAGCTGCTGAGATGGAGCCTTCAAACACTCAGCAAACAACGTTGGGGAGACAACCTGCCGCCATAGATGCTTAGAAATATCATAAAACTTGTAATTGAAGTCAAATAATAACATGTCAGCGGTAAGATTGGCTTGTACAAGCATGTACTGTAACACAGCGTTTCAATAGCGTTTCAACAGCGTATCATACAGGGGCACTCACGTATAATACGCGTTTCAAAACGAAATGTTTCGTATCCATTGAAACGTTTCGTGCAACTATGGCTGCAGGAGCTGCAGCAGGGCTGCAGGCAGTGTTCCAGGCCTGTAGCAGTAGCAGGGGTAGGCAGAGCACCAGCAGCGAGCGGCACGCAGCCGCACACCACCAAGAAGGAAGCAGAGCAGCATGCGGCACAGCTGATGCTGCAGCAGCTGGAGCCCAACATGCCGCTGACGCAGGAGCAGCAGGCGCTGGCAGGGGCACAGCAGGTGGCTGCAGGAGCTGCAGCAGGGCTGCAGGCAGTGTTCCAGGCACAGCAGCAACAGCAGCAGCAGTAGCAGGCAGGACACTAGCAGCAGCTGCAGCCAAACATGATGCTGGCAGGGGCACAGCAGGTGGCTGCAGGAGCTGCAGCAGGGCTGCAGGCAGTGTTCCAGGCACAGCAGCAGCAGCAGCAGCAGTAGCAGCAGCGTTAGCTGCAGGCACAGGTGCTAGCACAGGTGCTTGCAGCGCTGCAAGCACGTTCACCACACTGGCGCAGGAGCAGCAGAGGCTGGCAGGGGCACAGCAGGTGGCTGCAGGAGCTGCAGCAGGGCTGCAGGCAGTGTTCCAGGCACAGCAGCAGCAACAGCAGCAGCAGTAGCAGTAGCAGGCAGAGCACCAGCAGCAGCCTGAGCTGCAGGCACAGGTGCTCAGCAGTGCTGCAAGCACAGCGCTGCGGCAGCCGCTGCCGCACATTAGCGCTGCAGGCTGCAAGCACATTAGTTACCACGCAAGTTTGTTTCCTGCATGCGGCAGTTTAGTGGTCAGTTAGCCAGGTGTATGCCTATTTGTGTGTGGGCTGGTCGAGGGCAGATCTAGTCGGCAGTTGGGGGCAAGGGGCAAGTTGCAGCAGGTTGATCGTCGACATTGCACCGGCGCCGTCATCTGGGGTGCCACCAGCTGATTAGCAAGTAAAAGGCACCGTCAAGATACTGATTGTCTGCTGCGAAGTTGTGCAGAGCTGAATGCTTGCTGTGCATATGCAGGTTTGCTGCATATGCTCAGCCTCAGCCCCAGTTTCGTCCTTGCTCAAGGGACTCGTCAGTTGGCTACTTGCAAGAGGCCTGCAGCGATTGCTGGGCTCTGCTTGCAATGAGCAGCCAAGACTGGGTCTACCTCTCTTGACACTGCACAAGGATATGACCGATAAGGGCACCGCTTACACACAAGGAGAGCTGCCGCTGGGCACAGCGGCAGACAGACCGAAGTTGGGCCGGTCAAAAACTCATATGCAGCTGCGCTAGGCGCACAAACGGTCGAGGTCACGGACGCAGTGTCTGTCCGGAGACAGCTTCTGGCCTCCCAGCAAGGCAACTGCCTGCAACATTTCCGCTCGTGCCCAGCACAAATGTCGACAAACAGGAGCCATGCCGGCAACCACAAGCACTTTGGAGGCACAGCTGCTGGCTTCTGCGTTGGCGAAGCACCCTGCAACTTTGCACCTCAACTTACCCTGTGCTGTGAGAAGACAGGCCACAAGGCTAGACGGTTCCGCCTTGAGAGCGACCTATGGACGCCAATTAATGGGATGGAAGTGGACATGCCACATTATATAGCCCTGTCTTGGTTGCCTCCTGCGGTTCGCATAAGCACCCTCCCGGATTGTGTTTAGATACACGCCGGCTCAGTCATATCCAAATTGCTCTGCAATATCACTACCAGATAGCGAAACGCAATATTATGGCTGCTGACTGTTGTTTATCAGCGAAGTGAAGGTCACAGGAAGCTTGCAGCGATATGTTCTTTTCTTTACGATGGACAGCTTGCAGCACACATATTGAGGTAAGTTTTACATACAACCAGCAGGAAAATTGATGGAACATAGAAATTGGCAATCAATGCCACAGACATGCCTAACAGCTAACATTTTGAGCACACAAGCAGAGCAAAGACACCAGCACGCCCTTGCAGATGCAGCAATTGCATCGCTTGATCAACCATGGACTATAATATACTAAAGACTACAGCAGCACTACAGTCTACTGAGGACTTTGAGTGACAGTTACCAAAATGACGTCGAGTCCTGCTAGGCTGAATGCCTGCTTCCGGCGACTGCTTCAATTACAATTTTGAATTTACCTAGATTGTGTCAAACAGTTGCGCCTCTGAGTACTAGATTGCTGATCAAACCTAGCGAGCAAGGAAAACCCCACGTTGGTGTGATTTCACTGTTAAAAGGGTATTACCTTTACATCATCATGGTGTGATTGACGCGATAACAGGGACACGGGGTCTGCATGGAACACATGATGCCGTGCAGCGAGCATTAGCAGCAGCAGTGGACGCAGCATGAGCGGAGGGCGCACTCGCGATGATTGGTCAGAAGCTGCTATGCGAGCTTATCAGCGTGCTGAGAGCGGCAGGGATCATACAGGCCTCAAGCTCAAGTGTCCAGGCAATCTGCTGCTGTACCTGTTCCTGCTGTGAGTCTGGTGCTTGTTTGGCATGTTGTGCCAGTTTCAGCTCCATCCCTACAGCAGCAGCGCTAAAGACGATGATCATCAGTTCATATAAGCAGGTGGCGCATTGCTGAGGTGTTCAACACAGCTATCACGCACTGCATTAGCACAGCGTGCACTGCAGCTGCAGCTGCTCCCATAGTGCTGCACTTGTTTGCGGTGTCCCCTGCTCAGCACAGCAATAAGAATTCAGCTCCACATATATGCAGCCGATTTGCTTGCATCGACAGTGTTGCTCTGTCGATTTTAGATTGCCATGCAGGCTCATAATGCTGTTGCAGTTGGCGTTGTCGCACATAACCAAATCGCTGTTTCAAAACCAGTGTCTTGTTTCACAGCTGCCGCTGCCCACACAGCATTATTGTTGATACCTTAGTATGCAGCCTCCTCTGTGCCTTGATACGTGCAGTATACAGCTCTGTGGCAGCAGCAGCAGCAGCAGCAGCTCACGTGCTGGCAAGCAGGCCTGTGTGCAGTTCTCGCAGCTGACGCAGCTGGCGCAGCCCTGCAATTGCTGTGCCGCACCACCATAGATGTGTACGCCAAGCGTGGCTTGTACTGCAGTCAGGATGGCCGCCGGTGATGCAGCTTGCTTTGTCAGGATGTCCTGATTGTGTTGCTCCTGCTGCCCTCGCTGGCTGTTGTGCAGTGAGCTCAGGACTGACATGCAAGCAAAGGATGGCGAGCGCTACCGCAACACCTGCTTCGGCATCAACAAGTGAGATATGAAGCTCACAGCGATGCACGCGGTTTGACTGTGCAGTCTAGAATACATGGAGTTGCTGGTGGTTTTAGCTGCCTAGTCCTGTTGGATCTTGCAGCGCATGCCGTTCGCTACCGCAACACCTGCTTCGGCATCAACAAGTGATATTATCAGCGTGATTTCTAGCCCTACAGCAGCAGCACAAGCAGGTTGGACTGTGAATTCATCAGTACATGGAGTTGGAGGGGGCTTTCAGTAACAACCTAGAGTTTGCTGATGCAGCGCATGTATGTGGACTGCACTTCAAACCAGCACACAGCCTCGTCTGCTGACCTCAACACTGCTGCTGCTGCTGCTGGCAGGGCCAAGAATGACGTGCTGGCGCACCCCTTCAGGCTGTGCTGTAGGCAGCACCTCATGAAGCTCAGCGGATGCAAGGACGTGCTCTCAAACGTGAGTGAGCCGTGCTGTGTTGGATTTGGCGTTGTTCTGGTGCAGCAGCAGCAGCAGCAGCAGCGGCAGTTCTTGCTGGTCCAGCACAGCGACCAGGCGTCCAAGCAGGGACTGACAGCTAGCAGCAACCTGGAAGCTTGTTGGTTGATCGCGTGCAGTGGCGAAGAGCAGCAACTGGAGCAGATAGACTCACCACAAAATGCAGCAGCAGCAGCAGCAGCAGCCATATGTACGTTGCACACAGCTTAGGCTACAGGTTGACATGTATCCGTCGTCACCTGTCTATCCCGCCTCTGCTGCTGCTGCTGCAGATCATTGAGCACCACCTGTGGGGGCGCTACCCTCCTGATGCCGAGGACGAGGAGGAGGCTGCACTGCGGCAGCAGGCAGAGGTGCGATGTTATCTTTTTTTTGCTGTGACCACAATATGAGCATGCGGAACATGATGCTGACTTCTGAGGACACCAGCGGTGTATTGATACTTCGGATGCAGCAGCAGCAGCTGCTGCTGCAGCTGTCACATCTGTTGAATGATGTGGTTGCTTTCAGAGCCGGTGCAGCTGACGAGGAGGCTGCGCTGCGCCAGCCGGCAGAGGTGCGACGCATACGCATCTCCTCAAAATGCAGCTAACCACAATTTGAGCATGCAAAACATGATGCTGACGCTATGCAGCTGTGTGACAGTACCTCAGTTGCAGCAGCATCAGCTACAGCCATTACGGCTTTTGAACATTACTTGAGCCGGTGCAGCTGGGGACGAGGAAGAGGCTGCGGTACGGCAGCAGGCAGAGGTGCGGCGCTTACAAAACTTTCCAGTATGCAGCTGTTACCACAGATTGAGCATGCGGAACATGAATTTGACGGGATGAAGCGGTGTGATGATACATGTGACACAGCTGTTGAAAGGCAGGAGTCTTTGCTTTCGGATTTGCTGTCTTGCCAGCTGCGGATAGCCGGGGGCGAACAGAGAGCAGAAGCAGCTAGCTTTTTTGTACTGCAGCCGCAGGAGCACTGCACTCACAGCTTGTTCATATCTGCTGTGTGTGCCATTGCAATGCTGCAGAGGGCTGCGCAGGGGTATCAAGAGGGTGAGCGCAGAGCATGATACTGCAGCTTTAAAGCCACTGTACAAAACGGCTCGTTTCCATCCGCTGTGTGTGTCGTACTGCTGCAGAGGGCTGCGCAGGATGAGAAGAGGGCAGAGGCAGCAGCCAAACGTGCACAGCAGCGCGCGCAGGCGGCAGCAGCAGCAGCCCCACCACCGGCCCCTCCACCCGCAGCAGCAGCAACAGGGAGGCCTGCATCAGGATCCAGCAGGCCTGCATCGGCATCAGCAGCAGCAGCAGGCTCTGGTGCTGCAGCCGATGCTGGCGCTGCTTTTAGGCAGCCTGGCGTGGCAGGGCACAACCCACTGGAGGAGATAGCGAGGATACTGCGAAGAGGTGAGGCGTTGTTGCTACGTTGATGGTTAAATGTTACATGCACGTTGCGTCTGGCGTTATACCTAATCGAAGTGAGGTAGCTGAATGTGGCCAACATTTGCAGCACAACCCACTGGAGGAGATCGCAAGGATTCTGCGCAGAGGTACAAGGGTTTACTGTTTGTAAGCTACATCATGCATGCTACGTCTGGCGTACCACATAATCAAATTGAGGTGACCCAATGTGGCAGGGCACAACCCACTGGAGGAGATAGCAAGGATACTGCGCAGAGATGCGGGATTTTGTGCTTTGTAATTAAAACGTCGCAGTATGCACGTTGCGTCTGGCGTTATACGTAACCGGACTAAGGTAGCTGAATGTGGCTGAGATCACGTTGCTGCCGCGCTTGGCTGTGTCTAGGAGGTTTTGTCTTGCATGCGTAACGTGCCTCTCACTGCAGACCATAACCCACTGGAGGAGATAGCAAGGATACTGCGCAGAGGTACGGGGTCGTACTGTTTGTAAGCTACATACACGTTCTGTCTGGCGTTATACCTAATCAAAGTGAGGGATTAGGGAACCCAACATGGCCGAGGGCATCTTGCTGCAACCCACCGGAGGAGATAGCAAGGATTCTGCGCAGAGGTACGGGGTTTTGTGCTTTGTAATCAAGCCGTTACAGTATGCACGTTGCGTCTGGCGTTATCCTAATCAAAGTGAGGTAGCCGAATGTGGCCACCATTTGCAGCACAACCCACTGGAGGAGATAGCAAGGATACTGCGCAGAGGTGAGGTGTTGTTGCTATGTTAGAGGTGAGGTGTTGTTACAAGTATGATGCCAATAAGCTGGTGACTGGCATACGTGTAACTCCTCAACTGTCAAAAAATGTTGCGTGCAGTTGTGCTATGGTGATCATGACACAGTCGGGCTCATCTGCTGCTGCATGTGACCATTTCCAACATTTCACACGGGTACCTCACCCGACCAATGGTCCGTTATTGCATAAAAGAAGATGAAGAGGGGATACACGGTGTGCTCAAGCAGCTACGCCGCAACATTCTTGCATCAAGTGTTCTGCCTGCAGCAACCTGTGAACACCCATCCTTGGCGGTTTTCCTTCGTGCAGGCCCCACTGCTGCCGGGTCGGCCTCACCCACCTACTCTGTTCTGAGTAGATGCTTTGCCATTTCCACGTGATGTTGCCCGCCTTGCTTTGCTTCTTTCTGCAGACCCCACTGCTACCAGCTTGGCTGAAGAGGTACAGCGGCAAGCTAATGCAGCAGCAGCAGCAGCGGCGGCGGCGGCGGTGGCGGCACCTAAGAAACGCGGTGGCGGCGCAGGATCTAGGAAGCGAACGGCGGCAGCAGCAGCAGCAGCAGCAGCGGATGACACTTGCATACCTGGCAGCCAAGACAACGCAGCAGCAGCAGCAGAGGCTGGTGTTGGTGCTGCTGCTGCCAAGCGGTCACGAGGTGGTGCAGCGAGTGGTGCTGCTGCAAAAGCAAAGAAGGAGTACATGCCACGGGTTGGCACTGCCAATTATGCGTTCATGGTGGCACTGTATCTGGTGAGTCACAGATAGGCTGTTCACTGCTCTAGGAGAGGAGGTTGGAGCTAAATCACAGTAGGGTTGCACCGTAACCCAGTTCTTGCGGCCTTCGCCTTGTAAAGGGTTCCAGGTAGCTGTTACGGCATGTTCCAGAGTAGTACAGAAACTTACATGTGACAAGCAGCAAGTGCTGCTGCTGCTGCAAAAACCAAGAAGGAGTATGCCTGCCACGCGCTGGCGCTGCGAACTATGCCTTCATGGTGTTTCTGTACCTGGTAGGTGGCTCATGCAGTCAGCCCACTGAAACATTTCGATCAGCTGCGGCAGCGCCCCGCTGCAGTATCTTGGCAGTGCCTGCATGTATGCCGCGAGCGGGCACTGCCAACTATGCCTTTATGGTGGCACTCTACTTGGTGAGTCACAGCTAGGCTGCTCACTGCACCAGGCGGCAAGGGTGGCAGCACACCCTCGTTCTTGTGGCCTCCGCCTTGCGCGACGTGTGTGACATTATGGCATGTAACAAGCAGCAAGGTGATGCAGCAAAGGCGTGACAGAAGTACATGCCGCGAGCTGGCACTGCCGAGTGTGCTTTCGTGGTGGCACTGTACTTGGTGAGTCACAGATACATCACAGATACGTCACAGCACCTGGAGGCAAGAGCGGAGCTGACATGCACCAGGGTTGCAGCATACCGCAGTTCTTGCGGCCTCGGCTTTGAGAAGCATCCCGCAGCCCCAGGCAGCTGTTACGGCATGCTGACAAGCAGCAAGGTGCTGCTGCGAAGGCCAAGAAAGAATACATGCCTTGAGCTGGCACTGCCAACTACGCCTTGATGGTGGCACTGTACTTGGTGAGTCACTGATAGGTTGTTCACTGCAAGGCCAACAAGCTGGCGTGCATTCAGAGCTCTGCTGCTGCTGCTGCTGCTGTTGCTGCTGCAGGAGCACCGCACAGGCACTCCTCACATGACCAAGAGACGCTCATTGCTGCAGCAGAGGCCGGCAAGCTGGCTGGCACAGCATGACGTTGAGTGTCGCTGCTGCTGCTGCTGTTGCAGGAGCATCGCACAGGCACTCCCCACATGGCCAAAGAGACGCTCATTGCTGCAGCAGAGGCCAGCAAGCTGACTGGCACAGCATGGCATTCAGAACTGCTGCTGCTGCTGCTGCTGTTGCAGGAGCACCGCACAGGCACTCCCCACATGACCAAAGAGACGCTCATTGCTGCAGCAGAGGACGGCATTTTGGATGGCGCAGCATGATACCGACAATTGCTGCTGCTGCTGCTGCCGCTGTTTCAGGAGCATCACAGGCACCCCCCACATGACCAAAGAGACGCTGATTGCTGCAGCAGAGGCAAGCAAGTTGGCTGGCACAGCATGATACACACGATTGCTGCTGCTGGTGCTGCTGGTGCTGCTGCTGCTGCTGTTGCAGGAGCACCGCACGGGCACCCCTCACATGACCAAAGAGACACTCATTGCTGCAGCTGAGGCTAGCAAGCTTGCAGATGCCCCAATCCAGGGCAACACTAACACATGGGGGGCAGCACGCGGGCCTGGCAAGTGGTATGATGGCTGGAGCAACATCAAGACGCTTGAGAACCGCGACACGCCACTGATTCAACGCTGGTCAAACCCACTCAAGGTGCGACCGCAGCTTACGTGCAAGTTCTGTGAGATTGTCAGGATGCTCAAGAAGAAAAAGTTGAGACTGCAGGTTGGCCGGCAAACCCACTGAACCCTGATCAGGGTTCAGGTCATGACCTGGTCAACCTAGGCTTGAAACCCCGTGTATCAGTATCATTATTGCCGGTCAAACCCACCCAAGGTGAAACCGCTGTTCAGCTGCTGGACCCTGGTATGCTCAGTGCTGGCAACCAGTTGAGCGACCACACATCACAACGCTGGACATCATCAATCCAGACATCAGCACGCAGCTGTAGTGCATCCTGCGGATGCCAGTTGTTTCTTGGCACCCACCAGGCATTGCACTGCTGCTGCTGCTGCTGCTGCTGCAGGTTCACCTCACGTCAGCCGGCATGGGCCTGGCCGCACGGCTGTACAGGCACGCCGTTGAGTCGGGCAAGATGCAGCCGCATGCACAGGTGGGCAGTTCTGCATAAAAATCTATGGCTTCAGGTCAAGGGTTGTGCTGTATGGAAGGTCAAGCTGTGTGAAATGAATGAAGGTCAAGGTGTATGAGGTGACACAGGCACGCCGTTGAGTCGGGAAAGATGCAGCCGCATGCACAGGTGAGCGGTTACGCCTGTCAGCTGCCAAGTGCTTGTTCGCTTCAAAGCGCCTGTCAGCCCTTTGCAGTGCAGGGCATCCTCGGATGCTAGCAGTCCCGCACGCAGTGCGCGCCCCGCGTTGAAGCATGTGAAGATGCAGCTGGTGTTTGGAATCTGATGCCTGCTGCTGCTGCTGCTGCACTTTCAAGGTGCCTCATGATGAAGAGCCACCGCCAGGCAGCCCAACGGCAGCAGCAGCAGCAGCAGAGCCAGCAGCAGCAGCACCAGCAGCAGCAGCAACCCCAGCAGCAGCAGCAGCAGCAGCAGCGGCAGAGCCAGCAGCAGCACCAGCAGCGAAGAAGCAGAGGAAGACCAAGGCACCTGCAGTAGCAGCAGCCGCAGCAGCTGCTGCTGCTGACTATGATGATGATGTTGTTGAGTGTCACTCGTACGGTGCAGCTACAGCGGCAGCAGCAGGTGCAGGTGCTGGTTTCAGCCCGGGCTATGCAGGCGCCAATGCTGGCACCAGCAGCAGAAAGGGTGGCAGTGGCAGCAGCAAAAGCAAAGCTGGCGGCAGCAGCAGATCATACGCAGATCATCACAGTGGCGGGTGTGTTGGCGGTGGCAGTGGTGGCGGCAGCTGCAGGACTAGTGGTGGCAGTTTTGCGGGCTCTCAAGGCACTGGCGGTTTTGTGGGATCTCAGGGTCCTGGCGGTTTTGTGGGATCTCAGGGTGTCAGTATCGACCCCTCTGTGGCAGCCGCAGTTGCTGCTGCTGAGGCTGCTGCCGCTGCCGCTGTCAGCTTGGGTGTACATGTGGCAGGCACACCGTCGGCAGCAGCAGCAACAGGCAGGCACAAACCATCACCCGCTGCTGCTGCTGCTGCTGCTGCTGCTGCTGCTGGTGACGATGCATTTGCTGCTGGTGGCTGCTACTGGGCAGATGGTGATGACGATCCATGCCTTGCAGGAGACGGCTTCTGGGCTAGCAGCAGCTACCAGCAACACGAAATTGCTGCTGCTGCAGCTGCTGCTGCTGCTGCTGCTGCTGCTGCTTGGGATAGAGAAGATCAGCATGCTGGTGGGGCTGGCAGCAGAGGCAGGGGGAAAAGCAGCAGCAGCGGCAGGCGGAAAAGCAGCAGCAGCATGCGTCGCGGCAGCAGTGAGCAGCTTGACGATGATGATTACTGGTGGCAGCAGCAGGAGCCACAAGCTGCTGCTGCTGCTGATCCTTATCCTGATCCAGAGCCTGCTGATGTGGAGATGCTGGTTGCGATGGGCTTTGATGCGCAAGCGGCTTGCGATGTGAGGAGGCATGCGATTGTTGAACTGACAAATGCCTTGTTAGAGCGCAGTTGCCTTGTGAGAGTGCAACTAAGGTGGTTTGTAGAGGTATTCCTTGCAGAGTTTGGTGTTTGGTGTTTGGGACAGCTGTAGTGGCGGCTGCAGTACTGTGGCGTTCCACTTGTGTCCGTCATTGCAGTTGTTGCCCCTGTGGCTGCGATCCATGTGCTGCTCGCGCAACTGCATGGTATGTTTTCGCTGCGGAAAAAGCTTGCTGCAGCCCCAGCCTGTTCCCTTCTCTGCCTTATGTTTGCTGACCCTGGTCCGCCATCACCACTGTAGCTGCTGCAAAAAGCCAGATTGCTTGTGTGCAAATGCACTGCTGCTGCCACTGCCCGCTGCAGGCTCTGCAATGCTGTGGGGGCTCTGCTTTGGGAGCTGTAATCTCTTCAGATAAGAGATCAACCTGCCACGTGTTCGTGTAACTACACTGCTGCTGTTGCTGCAGGCTCTACAGTGCTGTGCCGGCTCTGTTATGGAGCTGCTGCCTCTGTGCATTCAGCCATGTGCTCCTCGTGCAATTGCGTAACACATGTGTGTGTAACACATGTGTGTGTAACACATGTGTGTGTAACACATGTGTGTGTAACACATGTGTGTGTAACACATGTGTGTGTGACACATGTGTGTGTAACACATGTGTGTGTGACACATGTGTGTGTAACACATGTGTGTGTGACACATGTGTGTGTAACACATGTGTGTGTGACACATGTGTGTGTGACACATGTGTGTGTAACACATGTGTGTGTAACACATGTGTGTGTAACACATGTGTGGAACTGCACTGCTGCTTCCGCTGCAGGCTCTGCAATGCTGCCGCGGCTCTGTTATGGAAGCTGTCACGTGGCTGACAGAGGTAGCTCCAACCCAGCAGCAGCAGCAGCCACAGCAGCACGAACAGCAGCAGCAGCAGTCAGCTGCTGCAGGTGCCTCTCAGCAGCTGCCCACCCAGCAGTCGCAGGCAGCAGCACGTAACGCCAGCCAGCAGCAGCAGCAGCAGCAGTCTCAACAGCCATCGCAGGGTGTGTTTGGTAGCCAGTGCGGTGACTCAGCAGCAGCAGCAGCGGCAGCAGCAACAAAACATCAGGATAGGCAAAGGAGCAGATTTGCTGATGAAGCTGCTGCTGCTGCTGCTGCTGCTGGGATCGCGGAAGCGTATGACTTGAGTTCATACTGTGAAGTTGACATGGAAGACTTGAACAGGGATGAACTTGGGTGTGAAGAATACGTTGATGACGTGGTGCTGGTGCACCACCCAGAGCTATGCATTGGCATCAAACAGCAGCCTCAGCAGCAAATGATGCAGCAGCAGCAGCACGTGATGCAGCAGCAGCAGCCTGGGGTGCAGCAGCAGCAGCAGCAGCCTGGGGTGCAGCAGCAGCAGCAGCAATATGACCCACGGCCACCTCCAGATTGCCAGCATTCAGCAGCAGCAGCAGCAAGTGCAGCTGCTGCTGCTGCCAAGCCTCCAATAGCAAAACGGCAGCCTTCATCTTCAGCAGCAGCAGCGCTGAACGCACAACCTCAGCAGCAGCAGCAGCAGCAGCAGCCCGGCCGCGATGATCCCGTGTCACATGATTACGGCTTAGATGATGATATTGTAGCAGCAGCAGCTGTAGCAGCAGCAAGGGCACACACTACCAAACGTAGCAGGTCAACTGGCGTCCCAGCAGCAGCAGCAGCAGCAGGAGGTTCTGGCTCTGCAGCAGGGCCCAGCAGATCATACAGTGCCCCAGCAGCAGCAGCAGCAGCGGCGGCAGCAGTTTCTGGCTCTGCAGCAGTGGCTGGCGCTGCAGCAGGCCCCAACAGCAGCAGCAGTGGCGGCTCGCGGCCGCCCCCTCCTGCTGAGGTGTCATCCTCAACCTATGTGGGCGTAGACACGTGAGTGCTGCTGCAGTGACAGCTGGTGCAGAGCTTGCAGCTGCCCCCCGTGCAGCGCTGTGGTGTCAGCAAGACGTGTAGCTCATCTGCACATACGCTGCTGCCGTGTCGCCACTGTCCTTGCCGCAGGGACGTTGCTAGGGCGTGGACAGCCCTCTGCTGTCGACGCCGCTGCAGCTGCGGCTGCCGCCACCTGGACACTCTATCTCATCTGCACATACTGTGCTGCCTGGTTGCACTTGCAGGGACATCGCTAGGCCGTGGGCTGCCCCTCTGCTGTCGACGCCGCTGCGGCTGCGGCTGCCGTTGCTGCCACCTGACAATGCTTTTTGCTGGTGTCCGCAACACGTGTAGACCATCTGCACATACCATGCTGCATTGTTGCCTTTGCTTTGTACTGCAGGGACGTTGCTAGGCCGTGGGCCGCCCCTCTGCTGTCGACGCCGTTGCAGCTGCGACTGCCACCGCTAACCCCTGGGCAGTGCTTTGCCGCTTTTTTTCCAACATGCATGCACAGCCTCCACAAGTGCTGCGTTGTTGCCTTGTCTTTACTGCAGGGATGTAGCACGGCCCTGGGCCGCCCCGCTGCTTTCGACGCGGCTGCGGCTGCCGCCGCTACCCCCTGGGCAGTGCTTAGCTGCTTTTCACAAAAAATGCATGCACAGCCTCCACAAGTGCTGCCATGTTGCCTTTGCTTTCTACTGCAAGGATGTGGCACGGCCCTGGGCCGCCCCTTTGCTGTCGACGCCGCTGCGGCTCTGGCTGCCGCCGCTACCCCCCGGGGCAGTGCTTAGATGCGTTTCACAACATTTGCATGCACAGCCACACCATATGCTGTGTTGTTGCCCTTGTCTTCACTGCAGGAATGTAGCACGGCCCTGGGCCGCCCCTCTGCTGTCGACGCCGCTGCAGCTGCAGCTGTAGCCACCTGGAAAGTCTTTTTCACCTGCTCATACTGTGCTGCCTTTGTGCCGGTGTCCGCCCCTCTGCTGTCGACGCTGCGGCTGCTGCCACCTGGACAGTGCTGTGCCGGTGTCCGCAATACGTGTATCTTACTCGCACATGTCGTGCCTTTGCCCTTTTGCAGGGATGTGGCAAGGCCGTGGGCGCCACCGCTGCTGTCGACGCCGATGCGGCTGCGGCTGCCGCCACTGCCCCCCGGGCAGTGCTTTGCTCTTCACATGCGTGCACAGTCTCAGCAAATGCTGCCTTGTTGCAATCCTTACTGCAGGGACGTTGCTAGACCATGGGCGGCACCGTTGTTGTCGACGCCGCTCCTTCTGCGGCTGCCGCCTCTGCCCCCTGGGCAGAGTTTTGCCAACTGTTACGAGCTGGTGCTGCTTATTGACCAGCGGGAGCAGTACGGGCGGTATGCTGCAGGGGCCAGGCCGCTGGGACGCACAGGTGTGTTATTTATTTGTTACAAACATGTTCTTTTTACATCTGTCTGATTTACCGAGTGCTACGAGTTGGTGCTGCTGATCGACCAGCGGGAGCAGCACGGGCGCTGCGCGGCAGGATCCAGGCCATTGGGACGCACAGGTGTGTTAATATATTGTTATAAACGTGTTACTTCTTAACATATGTTTGATTTGCCGACTGCTACGAGCTGGTGCTGCTGATTGACGAGCAGGAGCTGTACGGGCGCTACGGTGTGTTGGTTTAGTGTGACAAGCGTGTTACAGAGCGCACATGTGTGTTATCTAGGTCTGAGAAGCGCGTTGCTGGGCGCCCAGGTGTGCTAGTCAGGTCTGAGAAGCGCGATACTGGGCGCCCAGGTGTGCTAGTCAGGTCTGAGAAGCGCGTTACTGGGCGCCCAGGTGTGCTAGTCAGGTCTGAGAAGCCGTGCAGTGTACATGTGTCTGATTGAGAGGTTTTGTGCGTATGGTCGACTTGCTTTCTGTTGGACTGGATCTCTCTGCTCTGCCATGACTGTATCCACTGCTGCTGCTGCTGCTGTAGATGTGCTGCAGCGCATTGCTGCTGGCCTGACAAGCCAGGGCCTTAGGGTGGACAGCACCGTGACGCTGGCCTGTGGTGACGTGCTGTGGGCTGCAGAGCACAAGCTGACACGCGTACGGTGAGTGTTCTGACAAGCCAGACGTGTCTGGTAAACAGCTCCAAGCATCAGTGACGGCTTGTTGTCGAGTGTCAGTACACATTTGGGCCAGGGCCTGCGCGTGGACAGTACCGTCACGTTGGCCTGTGGTGATGTGCTATGGGCTGCAGAGCACGAGTTGACACGCGTACGGTGAGTTGTGTACAAGCTAGGCATATGTTTCAACAGCTTTGACAGCTGTTCTGTGTTGGACATCATCGTAGTGGCCATGCGACACTGTGGTGCTGAGTGCCAGCGCAAATGCCAGTTCAGGGCCTAAAGGTGGACAGCACTGTGGCGCTTGCCTGCGGCGATGTGCTATGGGCAGCTGAGCACAAGCTGACACGCGTGCGGTGAGTGTTGGGACAAGCCAGGCACATTTTTCAACAGCGTCGAAGGCTGTTCTGTGTTGGGCATCAACGTAGTGTCATGCGACGCTGTGGTGCTGAGTGCCACTGCATATCTTGGGTAAGGGCCTGCGCGTGAACAGCACTGTGACGCTGGCCTGTGGTGATGTGCTGAATTTCTATCTGCATGTGCGGTGAGTGTTTCAACAAGCCAGATTTGCCTGGTGTACAGCTCTGACGGCTTGGTGTGGAGTGCCAGTGCACATGTTGAGCCAGGGCCTAAGGGTGGACAGCACTGTGACGCTGGCCTGCGGTATTGGGCAGAGCATACGATGCTGCCATGTATTCCGCAGGTATGTGCTGGACTTTTTCGCTGAGCGCAAGTCGTATGACGCAGCGTCCATCATCGATGGCCGCTACAGCACAGATGACCGACCACTAAACCCTGCTGCTTTTTTGCAGGCCCTAAGGGCCGCCCACAAACCCACGCACGCGGGTACCCTGTATCCTGACATGCCGTGTTCGATTTGATAACTGTACTAGCTGCTTTCTTGCGATAAATGCAGGTATGTGCTGGACTTTTTTGCTGAGCGCAAGTCGTACGATGACTTGGCCGCGTCCATCAATGACGGTCGCTACAGCACGGATACTGATTGACCACCAAACCCTGTTGCTTCTTTGCAGGCAGACCCAAGGGCTGCTCACGAACGCAAACGCGGTTACCCTGTGACTGTACTGTGTGCTTTTGCGATGCATGCAGGTATGTGCTGGACTTTTTTGCTGAGCGCAAGTCGGATGACGACCTAGCAGCATCCATCATTGATGGCCGCTACAGCACAGATCACCGCACCGCGATGCTTGTTTGCAGGCATGCCCACAGGGCTGCTCACAAACCCACACGCACCATGTGTCCCTTTTGAACATGCCGTGTTTGTTCTGAATCCTGTACGGTTTGCATGTTTGCCGCTGATCGGCCACCACACCCTGCTGCTGCTTTGCAGGCAGACCCAAGGGCTGCTCACGAACGCAAACGTGGCTACCCTGTGACTGTACTGTCTGCTTTTGCAATGCATGCAGGTATGTGCTGGACTTTTTTGCTGAGCGCAAGTCGTATGACGACCTAGCAGCATCCATCATTGACGGCCGCTACAGCACGCAGAAGTGGTTCATGGCGGGAGATGCGGGACTTGCGCAGCCGATGTATATCTTAGAAGGCAGCGCGGCAGATCTCCAAGCAGATGGGCTGAACCGTGAGTAACTCACTCGTGTTGGTTTTGCTTTTTGCTAGCTTGTGTGAGTTGCCTGTTTGTGGCTGGCGTGGTCTTGTCAGAGTGTTGAAGCCTGCTGGTGTGGTGTGGTTAGCGTATACGTGTGTGGATGGCAGGAGATGCAGGGCTGGCGCAATGTTTAGATGTACATCTTAGAAGGCAGCGCGGCAGACTTGCAGGCAGATGGGCTGAATCTTGAGTAACCCACTCGTTTACGTAGTCCGTTTTGCTAGCTTGTGTGAGTTGCTGATATTTGTGGCTGGCTCGGTCTTGTTAGCACCTGCTGGTTTGGTGTGGTTCGCATATGTGAATTTGCAGCAGCACTCTGGCATATATGTGTGTTGATGGCGGCGATGCAGGGCTGGCGCAGCCAATGTACATCTTAGAAGGCAGCGCGGCAGACTTGCAGGCAGATGGGCCCAACCGTGAATCACTCAATCGTGTTTTGTTCTGCTGGCTTGTGTGATTTGGCTGCTTGTGGCTGGCTCAGTCTGGTCTGAAGCTGCTGGTTTGCTGTGGTTGGCATGCGTGTGCTTTGATGGCGGGAAATGCAGGGCTGGCGCAGCCGATGTGCATCTTAGAAGGCAGCGCGGCAGACTTACAGGCAGAGGGGCTAAACCGTGAGTAACCTACTCGTATACATAGGTATACGTCCGCTTTGCTAGCTTGTGTGAGTTGCCTGTTCGTGGCTGGCTCAGTCTGATCAGAGTGTTGGAGCTTGCTGGTGTGGTGTGGTTGGCGTATATGTGTGTGGATGGCAGACGATGTCGGGCTGGCACAGCTGATGTACATTTCGGAGGGCACCGCGGCAGACCTGCAGCAGATGGACTCGAACGTGAGTAACTGGGGCCCTGCAATGCGGGGTTGAAGAGTTGCGACTGCTGGCATGCATGGGCGTGTGGAGGCAGCCCGAGAGAGACCTCCAAGGATAGAAGAGAGAGAAGTTTTGTCTGAGATGTTCTTTTGGCTCGGTGTTGCAGGCGTGTTTGTGCCAGGCGAGTCTAACATATCAATGGCGGATTCGCCATATTGTGCCTTGCTGTGCTGCTGCGCAGGTGGCGCCAGCAAGGCACAGGCGCGCACCACGGTGCTGCACCGCACGCTGCTGCAGGACGGCTTCATACAACTACGCACCATATGCAGAGAAGCCATGCTTTTCAGCTCAGATGTGTGGGTGGTCACCTGTTGGTTGCGACTGCAGGTGGCGCTAGCAAGGCGCAGGCTTGCGTCACGTTGCTGCATCACATAATGCTGCAGGACGGCTTCATACAAGTACGTACCATGTGCAGCAGCCACGCTTTTTCCTACCTCAAATGTGAGGGTAGGTTTATACACCTATTTGTCGGGACTGCAGGTGGCGCCAGCAAGGCGCAGGCATGCACCACGGTGCTGCACCGCACACTGCTGCAGGACGGCTTCAAGGTGCTGGAGACATCCGGGCCTGCAGAGTCCATTGAGCTGCTCACACACATTACCAAGTGAGTTCATTGAGCTGCTCACACACATTACCAAGTGAGTTCATTGAGCTGCTCACACACATTACCAAGTGAGTTCATTGAGCTGCTCACACACATTACCAAGTGAGTTCAGCCTGCAATAGGTGACAGTCTGAGCTGAGCGGTTCGCAGAATCCTTTTCAGCTGGTGTCTATAGCAGCGTAGCAGCTTGAACACAACGTGTAACCCCTCCCCATTCTTTCACCAAGCTTGAAAGTGTAGGGTGTTCGGTTTCTGGCTCATGATCTGGTGATGATCAAACCCTGCCACAGCTGCGTGGTGTGATGCTGGTATGGCACAAGGTGCATGCACACACTAGAGGCGTCTGGGCCTGCAGAGTCGATTGAGCTGCTCACACACATCACCAAGTGAGCTCAGCCTCCATTAGGTGACACTCTGAGCTGAGCTGACCGCAGCATCATTCTCAGGTGGTGTCCGTTGCGGCGTGGCAGCTTGCACACATCGTGTAATCCCTCTTCTTCTTCACCAAGTGAGTTGGCACATTGCGTGTTACGCTACCGGCTCATGATTTGCTGATGACCAGAACCCGCCACAGCTGTCTGGTGTGATGCTGGTATGGCACAAGGTGCTGGCACATGCTGGAGACGTCTGGGCCTGCAGAGTCGATTGAGCTGCTCACACGCATCACCAAGTGAGTTGGCGCAATGCATGACAGTCTGAGCTTATGTGTATGTCTGCAGCATCCTTTTTCAGCTGGTGTCCATTGCGGCGTAGCAGCCTGAACACACCGTGTAACCCCTCTTCTTCTTCACGAAGTGAGTTGGTGCACTGCGTGTTACGCTACTGCCCCATGATCTACTGATGATCTACTGATGATCTACTGATGATCAGACCCCGCCACAGCTGTGTGGTGTGGTGCTGGTGTTGCACAAGCTGCATGCACATGATAGAGGCTGCAGGGTTTGCAGAGTCGATTGATTCGCATGGATCATCAGGTGGGTCGAACGTTGCAGATGTTTGGTGTCGGCGTCTGCGCTGGTTAGCAGACAACTGCAGTGGAGACTCGCGTTGTATACACTGAACAGTACCCTTACAAAAGCTGGCTGGTTGGTGACTGCCATGGCTGCATCACCTGCCGTGGATATGTGTACTGCAGTACGCATCAGCTGTATCATCTCGCACAAGCTGGTATTACAGCCGCATCATGTTGTGTTTTTGCTGCTGCTTCCGCCCATCACCCTGGCAGGTTCCTGCAGGATCTCTACGGACCACGCACTGCTGCAGACGCAGCAGCAGCAGCAGGATCTGCCGGCAGCGCTTCTGCAGCAGCAGCAGGTGGCGTGGTGATTAGCAGTGGGGAGGTAGAGCAGTTGGGCCCATGGAACAGCCGCATCACAGCTGCCAGACGCACCAAGACAGTGCGGCAGAAGTGGCAGGAGCTGCTGCTGAGTGTCAGCGGTGAGCATGTCATATTTGCACAATATAACATGTTAGTGACAGTGTCATAACAGATTAACCATAAGTGCACTGGCCTGGCTCGCTAGCGTTGTGCTGCCGCATATCGGCCTTGCGCATCGAATGTTGTGGCTTGCCGCGGGCACTGCAGATACCCACAGCAAAGGCTATTTCGGACACCAGTCAACCACTGCTGCTGTCAACCACCGCTGCTGCTGTCAACCACTGCTGCTGCTGCTGCTGCTGCTGTTGCCTGCAGGCATTGGTGTTGAGGCAGTGCAAGCTGTGGTTGCTGCCTACCCTACCCCCATCAGCCTCTTCCGCGCATATGAGGCCTGCATGCGCCAAGCTCTTGCGTTGCCTGGCGGCAATGCAACAGCAGCAGCGCAGGGCATGCTGACCTCGCTGCAGCTAGGCAGTGGGCGGCAGCTGGGGCCGCACAAGGCCCGCGTTGTGTATGAAAAGCTATTTATGAATGGCTGGGATGTAGCGGCTCAGTAGAGAGTTTATGACCAAGAGACTTGCCGAATTCTTGACCACAATGCCGCACTGAGTGACGCGTGATGAGACACCGTGCAGGCCAATCGCCGGCTGCTGCTGCGGGCGTTGAATGATAGTGTGATGCGACACAGCGGAGAGTGCAGTGGCATGGTGTTCTTGTATGGTGTAATATTTCAAACATATAGAATTTTTAAATTTTGACAACACGTGCTCTGGATCTGCTGCAGCTATACGGAAACGGCATGGGTCGCGCTGCAGCAGCAGCCGGACGCAGGGCATGCTGACTCAACCACAGCAGGCCCTGCTGCCGGCCCGGGGCAGTGGCAGCAGTTCGGGCCCACACGCCGCACATGTGAGTGCTGCACTTTGCTGCATGGTAGCTGCAACCTGGTGTCCTGCCATCCTTCATGCTGCACTTCGTGTGCATCAAGAGCTGTGCTGTTCATGCACGTCTGGCGTGTCACCGCACAATGACAAAGCTGTGGAGTGGGCGTAAGTGGGTGCATTGCATGACGGGGATTACCTGGGGCAAGTGGTTATGTGTGCTGAATGGAACTTCCATGCAGTGCATTTCATGCCTCCACATCACTTCGAAATGTATACTACCCCGTCATGCTGTAAAGAATGTAGCGGTACTTGAAGGCGCATGAACGCAAGTAAAGCAGATAAACTCCCCCCTTCTGCTGCTGTGTCTTTTGCTGCCTTCAGGTAATTATTCAGGTATCGCAGAGCTAGCATGCACTCTTGCGTGCTTCACTGGTGTGGCCGATGACTCATCACTGAGTGATAGATCAAGAAATGGATGGTTAGAGCTGGCAACATCGCCCGTTCAGCACATGCATATGTGGCTGTACAGGCGGCCATCAGCTTGCGTGCACATCTTTCAGGCGGCTTGATTTACCCACTGGGTGACTGAGTAAGTTCTGCACAGTGGCAGGGCTGCAGTTATTGGGTCGCTGGCCAAGCTTTGCTTGGATGCTTGTATACAATACAATACAACAATACACCTTCAGGACTGAAACCTGCCTCAGGCACTAGCCCAGCGAGCCGATACTCCGCTCATGAGGGTATACACCAATACCAAACAAGGACACCAGGCCACTGCACTCTCTGCTGCCAAAATGGCGCATCACATTATAAACAATCCGGGCGGCCCGCACTGCGGTCTTGGCCATCAACTCTCTACGGACCTGCTACATCCCAGCCATACATAAACAGCTTCTCATACACAACGCGAGCCCCAGCTGCTGGCCGCTGCCAAGCTGCAGCGAGCATTGCTGAGTCAGCATGCCCTGCGCTGCTGCTGTTGCATTGCCGCCAGGCGACGCAAGAGCTTGGCGCATGCTGGTCTCTTATGCTCGGAAGAGGCTGATAGGGGTGGGGTAGGCGGCAAACTCGGCTTGAACTGCCTCAAACCCAATGCCTGCAAGCGATAGCAGCAGCAACGACAGCAGTGGTTAACAGGTGTTGCACTTTGGTCACATTGTATCTACTGTTTGAATTGGTGAGGTTAAGTTGGCTGTTTTTCCTCACTGTGCATCTGGAGTCGGCCATTTTTCATCACTATGCATTTGCAAGCAATGTTAGACTCCTTTATTGGGGCGGCTGACAAAGTCAGTCGGGTGTGTGCAGCATGCAGCTGAGCTACAGGCTGTAGCACACCAAGGGGGTGGGGGGGGGGTTCAACTCCTCCGCTGTTTTTGGTCCGGGTGCTGGGCACGTCCTGGAATAAGGGCGCTTGGCGTGTCTTATTGGTGCGGCGGTGCCGCGGGCCTCCGACAATCCGGTTTGCTTGATTGCAGTGTACGGCCAGCCAACAGATTCCGCCCCCCTTGTAACCAAAAAAACCTCCTGGAATAAGGGCGCTTGGCGTGTCTTATTGGTGCGGCGGTGCCGCAGGCCTCCGACAATCAGGTTCGCTTGATTGCAGTGTATGGCCAGCCAATAGATTCCGCCCCCCTTGTAACCAACAACAAAACAACAGGTGTTCAAGCATTTGCACTACCCGCGGCAAGTCACAGAATGTGGTGCGCAAAGCCGACACACGGCAGCAGAGCGCTAGCAGTGCACTTATGGTACGTCCGTTATGACACTGTCAATGACATGTTTTACCGTGCAAAAAACATGCTCACCGCTGACGCTCAGCAGCAGCTCCTGCAGCTTCTGCCACAATGTCTTGTTGCCTCGGGTAGCAGTGATGTGGCTGTTCCATGAGCACAACTGCTCAACCTCGCCACTGCTTATCACTGCGCAACCGCTGCTGCTGCTGCCGTTGCTCCTGCTGCTGCAGCGGCGGTGGCGGCAGAAGCGCTGCCGGCAGATCCTGCTGCTGCTGCTGCTGCTGTGTCCTTCTTGCGTTTCAAGTCATGAACATGTAGCTGCAAGGTGTCAACAGCAGCATTGTTGATAGGTCGAGTCTGCTAATTGCATGGAAAAAAGCAGCAGCATCAGGTCCGGATGAAGGGTCACAGCTTCAAACCTGTCTGGCTCGGTTCAGATCTGAGCATTACAGCAGCACCACACCATACTGGCAGTTCATTGCCCCTCTGATGTCACTGAGACTTCGATGAATCACTAGGCACTGCCTAGCAGGCTAGGGCAGCAGCACCAGTGAGTTCGTCATGTAAAGGCAATTAGATGGCTATTCAACAGTATAAGATGCAATCATGTCGCCTTTTGCCCTTTTCAGTGACATATGACAAGAGAGAAGCCTAGTAGAGACATGTCAGCTGCTGCCTCTGTTACATGGCCCATGTGCCGTACTCTCCTTGCCTTGAGTGTGCCTTTCAACAGCCTACGTCTCAAAGAATAAACTATCTCTCCTCTCCAGGATAATCGGGACAGTCTTTCGTCGATGCTACACTTCGCAAGGCCCTTTCCTGCCGACGATACGACAATGAGGACATGCCAATCTTTGCAGCTTCGCTGCATTGTTGCAGCCGTAATACTTGTTTGTACGTTTCAATCAACGTTCCAGTCGCCTTATCCCGCAGCAGGACCGGTAATGCGCCAGCAGGTCCCAGCGTCCTCACCTGGAAAGCAGCAGCAGCAGGAGCAGGCGCAGGCGCAGGCACAAGTTACAGCAGCATCCACAACGAAGAAATCAACTGATAATGTGGCAGCAACAGCAAACTCGTCTTTGCAAGCCCCATCAGCTCATCTTGTGCGGGGGCTGTCAGGGTCACAGGTGCCGCGTACACAACAGGCTTCAACTGGTGAAGCTGCATCGCCAGCACATGGAGCAGTGTCACCCAAGCTGATCCTTCAGCAAGGCTTCCCAGCATCTCCAGTGCCAGTGCAGCAGCACGCAACCCCAGCCAAGCTAGCACCCGCACATGATGTACAAGTGGTCTCAAATATCAGCCAGGTGAACTTGACACAAGCCACCCCATTGAGTGATTTCCTGCAGCAGCATCCATGGATGGCCAAAGTCATCGGCAATGTGTTTTCACAGACTGAAGCTTATCAGATGTGTACTCTGCTCAACCACGGGCGTCTGCTGGTGTGGGACACCAACTATTGCTGTGGGGCCTACACAAACTGCAGCTGCCCTGTTCGTGTAGCAGTTCTTCGATTAGCAACTGTGCAGTCTGTCAGTGACTGAGAGAATTGCCATGTTCGCCGTCCCGGCGTATTGCTGGACCAACAGCAGCTACAGCGTGCAGCAACTGACTACAAGGACTATATCAGCGCCAGCAAGCCTGCCCTTGCCTGTGGAGGTGCAGGTACCCTTTACAGGAAATGGGTAGTAGCTGCTACACTGGTGCTTGGTGGTATGGTCTCAATCATGCTGGGGTTTGCTATTTATATGGTATTGGGGCATGCAGGTGATCTGCATGACTGGTTTGTCAAAGAGACAGGCTTGTGTGACGGCTTCAGTGATCTGTTGAAATCATGTCGCTGTGGAGCTCAGAGATGCTGCTGTTGTGAACAATCAGCAGCTCGGCAGGATCCTGAGGGTGGCACCGTTGCAAGCACTGGCAGCGCTTCTGCAGATGCCGCTGGTGGCGCTACTGCTAGCTCAGCTGCAGCTAGCAAATCCACTGCAGCATGCACGTCATGCTGCAAGAAGCTCTGGGCGCTGGTGCAGGCCGCATATACAGTTTGTGGTTTTTTGTGATACGGCACGTCGCACAGTCTTCCGTCGGTTTCTTCAGTGAAGAGCGGCAATTTTCTGCGAAGTGTCATAACTTTTGCGTCCGCAGGTCAATTGACAAACCGAAACTTCAGCCGTGTAGCTTACAACATGTACTATCATTTTAAAATGCGTAAATCGTTAAGATAACGTGTTATAGACATTTGATGGCCCTCCAAAGACGTGGGTGACTGAGTGACATGTGACACGGCATGACCAGCGCGCATTTCATGCACTGCTAGGCTTCTACTTGGTTTACTTTGCTTAAAACAAGTTTATAAAGTTCTATAATCAATTATATTCATCATTATAGCCGCATACGCGGGTGTTGTTCGACTAAAACGTCGGACTTGCATACGACTGCACTTGGCTCTTGCTCACTGGACGTCTTCTTGTATGTATGCGTGATATTGAATTAAATTATTGAATAAATTTCTTGTTTAGTTTATTTGACTATAGGAGATGGTCCAAACGGTGGATACGTTACCTGCAGATGCCCAGCTGCCTGCTGGACAGTTGGTGTTGTCCCGTTGCAACTGGTGGAAGCTTCCACCTTAAGGTTTGAGTGGCTGACACTTAAGCGAAGGCATTTTGGCTTCTGGCGTTGAATTTAACACCCACTGCACAGCTTATGCACCTCAACACGTGCAAAGGTGAGTAGATGCTGGATCTGCCATTCGTGTGGATAATTTTTTCTGTGCTTGCTCTGCATGCCACCAGCCTGTGGCAGTGATGCTGTCCGGCTGCTAGGCAAGGAGGAGATGCGATCAATGGCATTGCATGATTGGTATACTTTGCTGACATGCCGTGCTCTGACCAGCCGGCACATTCCTTGCATTTGCACATGTGCTGCCTGTGCGTCGGTTTCAGCTACATCAGCCTTTTTTTCAGCAAGTTTCAGCCTGCCATGCCACCAACACTGCTTAGGCTACATTCGATTTGAATGAAATTAGATCGCACAAATATTAGTGTGTCGCTTACTTTAGCCTTGTATCCGTGATTCGGTGTACACTCTTTGACTTAACAACAGCCTGTGATTGTGAAGCGGCACTGCATGCAGCATGCACTGCCATGGGCCACTCCTCATCTCTTTGTTCAGGTGCACATGCAATATATGCTGCTTGTTGAAGCCACATGCCAGCTGCGATGTCAAGTGTTGGAGGACTTCGAGTCTAAACAGCACCTGAGCACCCTGCACATCACAATATGCACGCCTGACCCCGCCTTGTCTCTGCACCAAGCAATCAATGGTGCCACAACCGATGCGGTGCTTGGAACAATGCAAGATTGCAAGCATGCAAGTAGCTTTGTATGTTACATGTTTTGCAACCTTTGCGCAAGGTGGCTCCTGATCTCCTCTTGTGTGCGTTCAGAGAGGATGTACCGTTTGAAGCCCGCTGAGTTGTCAATAACAACATCAAAACCACAGTGGAACACAGCCTCAAAGTGGCTCCAAGACGTACATATATCTAACACATACGTCCCCATCTCTTCCGGCATGAGCTCATTGGGGTTATCAGAGCATGGGGCGAGGCTGAAGTACCTGCCCTTCACCACTGTAGACCCACTTTCAAACACATTGTTGCTGTCATCCGTCCAAGGAACAGCCTTGCCGTTCTTGAGCAACTCAGGCCCCAGCTGTACTGGTCCCTCTGTGACGTACATGATGTAAAAGTCATACACGCCTTTGTACTCAGTGTCGTCGTGGTAGATAGCAACAAAACAATCATTATCTGTTGCTGATGGTGTTGGGCCCCTGCCAGGCTTCAGTGTCCTTGTAATTCTCTCAACTTCAAACTTCACGAATTCATCGGCAATTTCATCCCTGTAGTTGTCCAAGACTACTTGTGTGGTGTCAGTACCTGCCCGCATCTGCACAGACTGGTAAGCCTCTACCACGTGTTTGTTGTCACAATTGTTGTGGTAGTCATCATTGTCACAGAACGACATGCACGGTATGCAGTAGCAGGACTTTGGCCTGTAGTGCACCACGAGGTCGCTCAGACCAACCTCGCCACCTCCCATGCATGCGAACTGGTGTAACTTTCGAATTCCCTTTATGCAGTATGCCGCCCTGGACCTTGCGTTGTAGTCCACGGCGCCTTCTCAATGCTCGGGGATGACGATGCAATGCCGCAAAACCAGATAGCGCTGCCTGTTGTACCCTGGTTCTGGCTTGCTGTGGTGCTGGTTCACAAACGTAGCAATCTCCTCAGGGGTTTTCATGGTGTGCTGGTGAAATATCGCCTGCCTGTGCACAAGGTTCTTCAACCATCCACCGGCTGCATCCCATGGGCCCTTGCCGTGGCCTGATTCAAAGAAATTCACATGGCAGGTTACGCTGTGCCCTGCGCAACCAGGTTTGGGTGTAGTCACAATTGGGAGGAGTGCCCGATCCATCATGGAGTGCGCCGGGGACTTTCCACTTGAAGTCCCCGGCGCACCCGTCTGAAAAGAAATGTAGGTGGGTCACATCACGCCCCTCCTCTTCCCACAAGGCCAGCAGTTTGAGGATGCAGGTGTTGACAAACTCGCATCCCTTCCTACCATCAGAGCTTAGAAAAAGTTACTGCTCCATCTCAAGTACAGGCTCATCGTCGTCGTCATTGGTGGAATCTGCTGATTGCTGTGAGCCGGATGATGTTTGGTCCTCGCTGTTCCCTTGGCCTGATGACGTCGACTGCCTGGCACAACCATTGTTGCTTTGTTGATCATGGGATCCGCCAGCTGACTCAGCCATCTTGTACACGATGACTACCAGGATGGTAATCTGCTGATTGTTGTAATAAGCAGATTGGAACTCCGTCGACTCTGTTGGCTTCAAGTTTTCACTGAAGTCAAACACGGTGTGTTGGGTGTCGCCTCAGAACGGCCTCCTTCTCCGTGAACTGCTGCGCCTGCCAGCGCCACTGAAAGCAATGCTGTACAAACTCTGCAATGCACCCTTTGAAAGTCGCCATAAACTCATGCAAGGGAGCAGAGAGCTTGACCTTGTCCACAATCTTGCGTGTTGTTCCGTCACCTGTACCAGCTTCGCCCAACACAGCAACTGGTATCTCCACCTGTTTCCACTGGTAATATTCTACGATGGCGTTCTTAATTTTGTCCCATTCACCAGTATTTTCATCGTCCGATGGTTGCCGCCTGACTTGAGGTGATGCTGTGCCGCCGCGGTGGCGCCTTCTACAGCTGATGCGACGCGTCCCAACCACCAGTGTGTTTGCCATGGGAAGCGGGGGCATCACCTGCATATGCAGAAAAGTGAAAAATTTGTCCGTGACTAGGGCGCACTAATCACAATTAGATGGCAATCAGAAGCAAGGCAGGTATGTATAATTTGAACAGGGCCAAGCTGGCGGCACAAGTGCGTAAGTTTCTGCAACCTCTTCATATGAATCCTCACCTCAGTCAACCTGTCAAGGTGCCGAACACCACATGTGGTGCATTTGCCATAGACACAGTCGGTGTCAGTCTCCAACAGGGTCATGTCTGCTTGCTGGCACGTCACCAATTTGACAATGTCTGACATGTCTGTAGAAAATTCATGTGCCCATATCACCCCTTTGACTGCCATGTCATATCGAAAACGGTCAAAGGCAACCACCAACAGTCGTGCATTTACATGCCTTTGGCATGCACAGACAATCCGGTCATCCCTGCCCAGTATCTGCACATTCCTTGGCCGCATCGACTCAAACGCTCTGCGCCCAATCTGCAGCTTAGGATTGTCTGATGCTGCGTTACACCATAGCTTGTAGCATTCCCTGAGGGTACACTCCAAGTATAGTTTGCCAGGGGCGGGCACGTTCTTTCGCCTGCCGAAATTTGCGTCCCTAGCACGTGGTGATTGCCTTGAGTTTTTCCTGTAGTGGTCCTGTACAGCCAGGCGGACCTCGTAAGAGATGGCAGACTTCCTCTTTTTCCTGTTGAAGTGTGCGGGCAAGAACAACTGTCAGCAATGGGTTGTGGATTGTGAATCAGCTGGACGTGTGCAAAGTAGAGTATTAAAGGTTGAGACAAAAGTAAACGCAATACCGTTTTTGCCGTCAAGAGAGAGAGGTCTGTTACAGGGGTGGGCAAGCTATCGCCCTAGAGCGAGTCACTTGCCCCTCTTTCAGCTCACATATCATGAGAACCCGATAGCAAGCCACAAGATGCAACCAAAGTAAAACTCCAGAGGCATCTTGCAGCCCCTACCTCCCCATAAACCAACAAGTACATGCAGTGCAGCATGTGCGAAGTGCAGAACGAAAAGCAGCAGGGTGCTCAAAGCACAGGGCACAAAACGCACAGGGGAAGGCAGGCATGGTCCAAACAGCAAGCGGGATGCACAATGGTGCTGCTTACCATAGGTGTTTGGCATGATTGCACCAAGGCACCGCTGTACACACCAGACTGCAGCAAGCAGGAGCACGCGGGACCGACAGGAGACACTGCATGTGGCATGCAAACTAAGGTGCTACTGCTTCTGCAACACTCATGGCTGGCAAGCATAGCAGCACGCAATGCGACACACAGAGCTGAAAAATCAAGCACAGTGACACACGACATGCAACATGGCCTTGCCAGAAAGTGGAAACCGGACAACTACTGACAGCACAGCATGTAAAAGCAGGAAGGTCAACCAGAGCGGGCCGCCAGTACAATGCGCAGCTGTGCTGGATCAGAACGCAAAAACGGGTGATCTCCAGGCACCGCAACACGCCAATGAGCCGGCGCAGCCTCCATTGCCACAAAATCAGCAAGCAACTCCCAAAACCGCAAAACCGCCTGCTGCTTCGCCTCCTGTAACACCTGCGCTATCAGTTGCTGTCGCCGTCAGAAGAAGAGGTTTGTTACAGGGGTGGGCAAGCTATCGCCCTAGAGCGAGTCACTTGCCCCTCTTTCAGCTCACATATCATGAGAACCCGATAGCAAGCCACAAGATTCAACCAAAGTAAAACTCCAGTAAACGCCGTCAATTTTTTTTTTAGAAGAAATATGTTACAAGGTGAAAAAACGCGACTACGTCGCTACTGTTCACCACGAAGCTAAGAAACGTGAGACCAATAGGCACTGCGGTCAAAGACATGATCACTCTCAAACCAACATGATCACCCACAGTGCCATGTCAGTAGACTAGTAGGCAGCGGGTACTGTTTGCATCGCCCCATCGTCCCGCCTACGCTTAGCCACACAACATGACCATGTGGATAGTCAGATGGTGTGAATGACATGAGCATGCGCCCATCCACGGCTGGCACACCAAAAGCGTGTGCACATTAGATCAAAAGGTCTCACGGAAAATAAGGAAGCAAAGGGATTCGACAGATAAAGCGTGTACAGCTAGGCACCTGTGTACGTGAAGTACTGCAAGCACCGTAGCAGCGTACGCAGGGAAGTAGGACGGGGCAGGACCAGTGAGCAGCAAAAGGGAATGTGTAGGCAAGACCGCAGCTAGTGACCGGACCTAACGTCTGACCACCCTCAGTCCAGTGCCCTGCTGCAGCACTACATGCCACGATATGAAAGGCTGCTGTGTCAAATCAGCTGTTCTGGCCCAACTAGGCACTTGTGCTGTAGCCGCAAATTCAGCCAATGCACTCCAAAAGGCTGCCTTGGCTGCTTTAACAGCCACTGTAGTAACTACATCAGCTGCAGGCACACCTCTAGACACAGACCACGCTGCACAACGGCCAATATTCATAGCATGAATGGCAGCCAAGCACACCATATCCCACACAAACCTATGCATCCGTACATGAGGCAAACACCCCAGCCACACTGCAGAACACGCAACACGCCCACCATTGGGGGGCATGCCTGCAGCCACCAGTTGATGCTCAACTTCAGAACGGATTGCAACTGCTACTGTACACTGCCAAAAGTGATGGCCTGCATCTGGCACTGCTGTACCACACGCAACACATGCAGCCGAAGGCAACTGCATGCGGGCCGCTGTGGGGAAAGCATTCAGAGCTAGGCGCCATGCTGTCTCCTTGTAGGTGTTTGGCACTTTCAGCTTCCACCACCTTTTCAACACAGCACAAACGGCTGGGGTACCCCCTGGAGGGGGTCCACCTGGCAGCTGACCATCAAGACTCAACACTTTCAAGGTGAACTCAGCATGTCTAGCACTGATAACATCATGCGCAGGCAGAGATTGCAACCTTGTGGCCGCCTTGACTGTCAGCTTTGCTAGCACCACCACACTACCACTGCTTAACCTCCATCCAAGCCCAGCACACAACCTACTCCTAACCCAAGCCAAGCTACCATCATCTACAGTAGGTGGGGCGATGCCTGCAGCTAAACAATCTTGCAACTCTGCACGCGCCGCCGCAACCCAACCAGGAGGCAAGAGGTTAATCAGATGCTGCACATGATCAATTGCCAACTGCCTGTCTGCATACTGCCCTCGGCTTCGCAGCCAAGGGCCATGAACCTCCCTGCCATAAGCATGCCGACGAGCACTCAGCTCCCCAGGCAAGCTATCAACCCTGTGCAACTCATGCAATAACCACACAGCCTCACCAACTGAACGCAGCCTGGGCAGAGACAAAAGGCCTGGTGCCACAACAGATTCCAAACCAACGGCTACCTCACGCTGCTGCCCAAACCAGTCCCACGACTCTCTATAGACAGCTAGCGGGTTAGACCACAAAGGGCATGCCAACACCAAGGACCAGGATCCCAAATGTCTCCATCCACATGCTCTAACGGGGGCAGCGCCCGCAACCCTATTGCCAAAGAACGCAATGGGGCCGGCAGAGGCTGCTCTGCCCCTGAAGGGAATAACCACTGCCGCGAGCACAATGCAAACTGCCACACCCCAGCATCAGGGGCTGATCTCAACAACTTACCCACTAGTGACCTGCCCACAACCAACCAAGGTGTCTCCCCTTCCCCTAACAGTTGCACTGCCTCCACAGCTAATCGGGCTAGAAGGTGTTGACGCACAGGCAACAGGCCAAACCCACCCTCCGTAGGATGTGCCGCCATGCACTCCTGTGGAATGCCTGGCGGCCGGCGTAGGTCTCCTGCAGGTCCCAGCCCCGCATCCACCAATGCTGAGACCCACCTTTGGAGAGTGTCAGCATGCTGCTGTGGCAGTGAGCCTGTGAACTGTGCACCATATAATAGAGTGGACAGTGCATATGCATTAGCTGCAAATGCCCTACCAAATGCTGAAAGGTTGGGGATTTTACTTATGCTCTGCAACCTGTCATGCACAACCTGCATCCTCTGCTCCCAATTCACACCAACAACCCCACTACCACCAAAGAGAATCCCCAAGCTTTTCGCCTGGCCGACAACCCCAAGTTCTGTGCCTGGTGGCGGGGGCAGTTGTGCATCAGCAGCGTGGCCCATGCGCAGATAATGCGACTTCCTGGGCTGCATATGCTGCCCGGAAGCGGCACCAAAAACATGCATGCTCTGCTCAAACGGCCCAGCATCTGCCTCCCCTTCAAGCAAGGGTTCGGCATCATCTGCATATTGTGTTGCTGTCACCCGGGTTTCCCCAATCGTGACCCCAACCCCTGCCTGCTGCAAATGACAAAGCAAAGCTTGTCCAATAAAAAGGTAAATGAGGGGAGCCAAAGGGCAACCTTGCCGCACCCCGCACTGCACTGATAAAATGAGGACTTGAACCCATTCACAACAGCACAACTGTAAGTGTGAGTAAGCAACAATTTCATCCAAGCAACAAACCCATCCCCCACACCAAGTGCAGTTGCCACAGAGTACAAGAACTCCCTTGATAGGGTATCATATGCCTTACGGAAGTCTAGAAAGGCTGCTATGGCCGACCGCTGCTCTTCTTTGAGCCATGCAGGCAGCAATTGCAACAAACGTATGCTGTCACCAATATGTCTGCGATGCAGGAATGCGCACTGTGCAGGATCAATGAATGCCTCTGCAACAGTCAGCAGCCGATTGGCCATCACTTTGGCTAATAGTCGATAGTCATAGCACAACATCTGTAAAGGCCTATAAGAATCAACATCCACCACTTCCCCACCAGGTTTCAACACAGGGATCACCACCCCATCCAAAAAACCCAGCGGGCATGTGTTTGTTGTCCCCATGGCAGTATACAGGCGTGCCAAAATAGGTGAGAGTTGCTGCCTAAACTGTCTGAAGAGCTCACCCGGCATACCATCCAGCCCAGGGGCTTTGCCAGGAGCAGTGCCACGAATAGCCTGCTCCACTTCAGCCGCCGTAACTGTAGTGTCCCCCAGCACTTCAGCACACGCATCAGACAACTTGTTGGACAGGGTAAACACTGCAGTTAGGACCTGTTGCTGTGTGTGTGTTGCTGTGTTGCTGTTACAGGAAGAAGAAGAGGGGTTACAGGAAGAAAGAAGAGGGGTTACACGGTGTGCAGAGGGGTTACAGAAGAGGGGTTACAGAAGAAGAAATATGTTACAAGGTGAAAAAACGCGACTACGTCGCTACTGTTCACCACGAAGCTAAGAAACGTGAGACCAATAGGCACTGCGGTCAAAGACATGATCATTCTCAAACCAACATGATCACCCACAGTGCCATGTCAGTAGACTAGTAGGCAGCGGGTACTGTTTGCATCGCCCCATCGTCCCGCCTACGCTTAGCCACACAACATGACCATGTGGATAGTCAGACGGTGTGAATGACATGAGCATGCGCCCATCCACGGCTGGCACACCAAAAGCGTGTGCACATTAGATCAAAAGGTCTCACGGAAAATAAGGAAGCAAAGGGATTCGACAGACAAAGCGTGTACAGCTAGGCACCTGTGTACGTGAAGTACTGCAAGCACCGTAGCAGCGTACGCAGGGAAGTAGGACGGGGCAGGACCAGTGAGCAGCAAAAAGGGAATGTGTAGGCAAGACCGCAGCTAGTGACCGGACCTAACGTCTGACCACCCTCAGTCCAGTGCCCTGCTGCAGCACTACATGCCACGATATGAAAGGCTGCTGTGTCAAATCAGCTGTTCTGGCCCAACTAGGCACTTGTACTGTAGCCGCAAATTCAGCCAATGCACTCCAAAAGGCTGCCTTGGCTGCTTTAACAGCCACTGTAGTAACTACATCAGCTGCAGGCACACCTCTAGACACAGACCACGCTGCACAACGGCCAATATTCATAGCATGAATGGCAGCCAAGCACACCATATCCCACACAAACCTATGCATCCGTACATGAGGCAAACACCCCAGCCACACTGCAGAACACGCAACACGCCCACCATTGGGGGGCATGCCTGCAGCCACCAGTTGATGCTCAACTTCAGAACGGATTGCAACTGCTACTGTACACTGCCAAAAGTGATGGCCTGCATCTGGCACTGCTGTACCACACGCAACACATGCAGCCGAAGGCAACTGCATGCGGGCCGCTGTGGGGAAAGCATTCAGAGCTAGGCGCCATGCTGTCTCCTTGTAGGTGTTTGGCACTTTCAGCTTCCACCACCTTTTCAACACAGCACAAACGGCTGGGGTACCCCCTGGAGGGGGTCCACCTGGCAGCTGACCATCAAGACTCAACACTTTCAAGGTGAACTCAGCATGTCTAGCACTGATAACATCATGCGCAGGCAGAGATTGCAACCTTGTGGCCGCCTTGACTGTCAGCTTTGCTAGCACCACCACACTACCACTGCTTAACCTCCATCCAAGCCCAGCACACAACCTACTCCTAACCCAAGCCAAGCTACCATCATCTACAGTAGGTGGGGCGATGCCTGCAGCTAAACAATCTTGCAACTCTGCACGCGCCGCTGCAACCCAACCAGGAGGCAAGAGGTTAATCAGATGCTGCACATGATCAATTGCCAACTGCCTGTCTGCATACTGCCCTCGGCTTCGCAGCCAAGGGCCATGAACCTCCCTGCCATAAGCATGCCGACGAGCACTCAGCTCCCCAGGCAAGCTATCAACCCTGTGCAACTCATGCAATAACCACACAGCCTCACCAACTGAACGCAGCCTGGGCAGAGACAAAAGGCCTGGTGCCACAACAGATTCCAAACCAACGGCTACCTCACGCTGCTGCCCAAACCAGTCCCACGACTCTCCATAGACAGCTAGCGGGTTAGACCACAAAGGGGCATGCCAACACCAAGGACCAGGATCCCAAATGTCTCCATCCACATGCTCTAACGGGGGCAGCGCCCGCAATCCTATTGCCAAAGAACGCAATGGGGCCGGCAGAGGCTGCTCTGCCCCTGAAGGGAATAACCACTGCCGCGAGCACAATGCAAACTGCCACACCCCAGCATCAGGGGCTGATCTCAACAACTTACCCACTAGTGACCTGCCCACAACCAACCAAGGTGTCTCCCCTTCCCCTAACAGTTGCACTGCCTCCACAGCTAATCGGGCTAGAAGGTGTTGACGCACAGGCAACAGGCCGAACCCACCCTCCGTAGGATGTGCCGCCATGCATTCTTGTGGAATGCCTGGCGGCCGGCGTAGGTCTCCTGCAGGCCCCAGCCCCGCATCCACCAATGCTGAGACCCACCTTTGGAGAGTGTCAGCATGCTGCTGTGGCAGTGAGCCTGTGAACTGTGCACCATATAATAGAGTGGACAGTGCATATGCATTAGCTGCAAATGCCCTACCAAATGCTGAAAGGTTGGGGATTTTACTTATGCTCTGCAACCTGTCATGCACAACCTGCATCCTCTGCTCCCAATTCACACCAACAACCCCACTACCACCAAAGAGAATCCCCAAGCTTTTCGCCTGGCCGACAACCCCAAGTTCGTGCCTGGTGGCGGGGCAGCTGTGCATCAGCAGCGTAGTATTATGCGCAGATAATCCCTTCCTGAATGCATATGCTGCCCGGAAGCGGCACCAAAAACATGCATGCTCTGCTCAAACGGCCCAGCATCTGCCTCCCCCTCAAGCAAGGGTTCGGCATCATCTGCATATTGTGTTGCTGTCACCCGGGTTTCCCCAACCGTGCCCCCAACCCCTGCCTGCTGCAAATGACAAAGCAAAGCTTGTCCAATAAAAAGGTAAATGAGGGGAGCCAAAGGGCAACCTTGCCGCACCCCCGCACTGCACTGATAAAATGAGGACTTGAACCCATTCACAACAGCACAACTGTAAGTGTGAGTAAGCAACAATTTCATCCAAGCAACAAACCCATCCCCCACACCAAGTGCAGTTGCCACAGAGTACAAGAACTC
>CADDIJ020003037.1:0-65320 GCA_902809745.2 Tetradesmus lagerheimii
CGCTGATGAGGCGGCTCTTCCAAACTGGCATGAGCCCACCCTTCACACGATGCACTTTTGCCAACATCTTCTCAAAGTGCGTATTCCAGTTGCAGGCATTGTTGAACCACAGGCCAAGGTAGCAGTACTCTGATACAACAGGCACAGGCACACCGTTCCAAACGATGCCAGAATCAGCCAACTGGCTGGGCTGTCTAACTGGTGAGACATGCATGACAGCAGACTTCAAGCTATTCAGCTTGAACCGCCACTTACAACTGTATTCATAAACTGTTGCAGCCACAGCCTGAACCTCAGCCAGAGATCCGCACACAGCAACAAAGTCATCAGCCTGCATGGCTGCCACAACCTGACCAGCAGGTTCGTCACAAGGGCCCATAAGGGTGATTCCAGGGTGCTTTGCATGCACCTCATGCAGCAGATCATCAATGAAATACAGGTACAGTGTGGGGGAAATAACATCGCCCTCATGCAAACCAAGGTCACATGTGAAGCTCTCAGTGACATGACCTTCGTGAGACACCACACGGCGTGCACCCTGATACAAGTTGTAGAGTACACGGAACATCTTTCCACGCACACCCTTGTCCCACAGCTTTGAAAGAGCCCATCAAGCCACACTGTTGGGAAAGCCTTATAGGTGTCAACAAACAGCACATAAGAATCCTTCCCCTCAGCTTTCCTCCCACCCAACACCTCACTGAGCACACTCTGGTGGTCAGCACAGCTGCGCTTGGGACGAAAGCCGTTCTGGCTCTCTTGCAGCAGCGGCGTTCCTGCTGCTGTAGCAGCAGTTACACGCTGCTGCTGCTGCTGCTGTTGCTGCTGACGTGCCTGCTGCTGCTGCTGTTGCGCCTGCTGTTATATATATTAATATGTTGTGGTGTCTAGCGCCGCTAGTAGCAAGTTATTGGTAATCAAGCAGGTGACGTGACACGGGTTTTGGTGTTGCTGACCTTTAGCTGGGTCCGCAAGTCGGCCGAACCAAACAACACGGTTTCAAACCGCGGTTGAACCGCTGCCGGAGGAACATTGATCAATTGAGTAACAGCAAGATCATCATAGCTGCCATGCTTATTCACCGAGTGGCACTAGCCTTGTCATGTCAGCACATCCAGGTGAGCGAAGTTTGCTACCCTGAAATGTTCCAGACCTGCCAGATCAGCTCACCACAACACCCGTCGGGGACGCCAACGTACGTGCCGCATATGTTAGTAACTCTTTTGCAATGACAACCAGGTGAACATGCTTCAACCTGCAGTGTAATGGCGTGACATTATATCTCAACCATTGGCCATGATGGCCTTGATGATCAGCCAAGACCTACAGCGTGACTTGGTGACTTATCCACAGCGTGACAGCTGCATGGTTACCGCTTGGTGCCAGTCGTGCTGTCACAGCTGCTAGCTGTGTTGCTGACTCTGGCCCGCTCCAATCCCAAGCCCACCACCAACAGCCAGCGCCAGAGCCAGTATGCATGCATCACCACGGCGCGCCAGCCTGGCACCCGACTAACGTCAGGACCGCACATGCTGGCGAGCCAAGCGTGGTAGTCCAGTTGCTTGTAGTCCAGGTAGTGGCTGCAGTCAAGAACAGATGAGTAGCAGCAACACACAGCTACTCAGTTACAGCAGATTGACAAAGTGCAGACCGACATCATTAAATGCGCAATGCGTTGTGGCAAAGAGCGTCCTTGCTCCTCGATTCTGCTGGCTGAATGGGGTGTGAAGCCATTGCACATGTGGCTTCATCAGAGGGCAATGGAGTTTTACTTTAGGGTTCAGCGATTGCAGGATTCCAGGCTGCCACGTCAGGTATTCTGCTGAGTGGAAGCGCCCCAGTGGTGCTGCTGCAGTAACACCGTGGCAAAAGTATGTGCAGAGTTTGTTGTGCAAGTATGGTGAGGATGTTGCAGCGGCGGCTGATCGCGCTAGTGCATGCAAGAGTCACATCAGCTGTCAGGTCAAGAAGTTGCATGCCGATAGAATTGCTTGTGAATCACTGCAACACTCTACTTTGAGCCGTTACGTCATGCATGTTCACCCTACGCATGCTGATGCCATGCGCTTCAAATGGCCCAGGCCATTTTTGTGTGCTGGTGCGCCAACACGTGGCGTTGAGTTGCTGATGCGTGTTCGCATGGGATGTCTTTGTGTGCACGAGCGTACCAGTCGTTATGGGGGTAGCAGAGCAGATTCTAATACAGCGTGTCCTGCTTGTGGTCAGAATGTTGAGTCTTTGCCACATCTGATGTTTGATTGTCCTGCCACTTCTGCTCAAAGAGATACTATGTTGGATGAGATTCGGTCTGTTTTGCAACAGACAGTTGCTGGTGGCGCTGGAAAATTGCGCAATGTATTGTCATTTACTGATGCATCGACCAAGTTGTTGCGTTTTGTTTCTGATGATGTTTGGGGTAGCAAGGGGGTTTGCCGACTGGTGTCTAGGAGCATTGCTGTGTATCTTGTGAAAGCTTGGGATGTGCGTAATAGTTGCAAACATAATGGAGCGGTGCTCCCTCTTTCTTCCGCCCCCGGGGGGGGGGGGGCGCGGGGCCGATGGCGTTCATGCTATGGCTTGATCTGGTAATTTGATGATGATGATGAGCTACTCAGTGTCAACGACTTACCTGGCAGGCAGAGCTGCCCAGGTTTCACATAAGTCATGACAGAAAACATTGCTGCAGTTGAGCTGCTCGTTGGTGGTGGCAGACGCCTCGACCCCCTTGCAAATAACACCTGAGTTGAAATGATATGATGCATTGAAGTGATATGCTGCAATGCCGTTTTGCTGCTGTCAAGTCCGTCCAGTCTCGTTACCTGTTCGACGGCGGCTGGCCTGCAGCCGCCAACTGCTTTTCATGTTGCTGCACCCACACTGCCATGTCTGCACTGGGTGGCAGGGAGGTACGGCCCGACAGCAGCCTGCATGCATGCAGTCACAAGAACGTCAGCACATGCATCTGCATGCAATTGCAAGGCGTGCTCTTTCTGCATGAAACAGTTGCAGAACGCTGCGCATGCCACAACGCAACAAGTCCTTCATACGTATCCTCTGCAGTGCGCAAGGGCTTGTGCCAGCAGCCAGGTGCAACAAGCCACGCCAGCGTTCTCTTACCTTGCACACAACTTGGACTGCAGCTCAAACATCGGGAAGGGTACCACGCGCCATGGCAGGCCGATGAAAGCAAGCCCTGGGCCATGACCTGGTTGCACACATAGAACGATAGCAGAGCACAGCCACATATGTAGGTCTCAGCCGTTGTCGTCAGCAAACAAGCAAGCAGAGCTCTGGGACCACAGTGCATGCATGCATTGGTGACCTGCAAGTATACACTGACAATCTGATGTTCATCTTGGTACAAGCTGCTTCTTACAACGCCAGCCTATTGTGATTGAGCAGGTGCAGCACCACTTGCACTTTCAAGGTGGCTTATTCTGCATGCGTGTGTGTGTGTGGGGGGGGGGGTCGCTCGTTGGTTCATGCTGCTGCGCCTGGTGCATAAGCTGTGTTGGTGCAGCTGAGCTGCTGGTGACTAAAGGGCAAACTCTGCCATACCAGGCATGCTGATGCACCACATGCATGTGCTGCTGCCAACCCCAGCGTCGCACCTGGTGCAAACATGTGCTGGTACAGGGGCGCCACATGCTGCTGCGCAGTGCAGAGACCCAGAGCCTGCAGCAAGCACAAACAGCAACCACAACAGCCAGAAACTTTGATTGGTGCAGGTCATGAGTGGGCAAGGGCAACACTTGAGTATGCCTGCACGCAAAAGCACACTCTGCCACACATACACAGAGTGCAGAAGCATGAAGTGCAGCGGCCACCGCACAGCTCAAGTGCTCGTTGCAGGCTGTCTGTGCATTCACTGCAAAGTGAACAGCTGCAATGACATAACCTATGGATGCGCATCATCCTGTTTGCACAAGTTGATGCTTTGCAGCTAGCCTGGTCATCAGCTCTACAGCACTCATCAAGTGCAACGACTTCCCACCTGCAGGTCCAGGAATGGGAGGCTGTAGTTGTAGCCGGTGCAGAATATGACAGCATCCAGCTTGGGCACAGCCTGCCCTGCTGCAAACTCAGCACCACCTGAACTCAAAGCACAAAGCCAGCTGTGTTACAGTAGCCAGCAGCAGCAAACGCACAGGATGTGCTGACTGCAGAACATGCTGACAACCATAGCTCAACACAAGACTGGGCTATAGCCGTAGCAGCTGAACCTGGTGCACATCCAATGGCACTGCACTAGATTTGGTCCCCACTGCCGGTGCTCTGCATACCTGCAGCAGTCAGCTGTGTGATCATGCCGCGCCGCTGCACGTTTGCTGCTAAGCTGGGCCTGCCAGCATCCAGCTGCTGCTGCGTCTTCCACTCCCGCGCACACAGGTACACCTGTGCCGCCTGCTCAGCTACCAGCCGAGCAACATCCTGCCCTGCAAGGTACAGTATATTTGACGGCAGGCAGCCAAGCATGACAGACACGCATAAGTACGTCAAATGCCTTGCACATCTTGACAAGACCTGATGGCCTGCACTGTTGTCAAATGCTCTCGCCAGCATTGGCTCTAAAGCTTTCTCCACTTGCGCACATACCTGTGCTTCTTCAATGAATGCGACAAAGCCATGTTGTGCTGTCACCCACCTGAGAATGATGCGCCTATCACAGCCACATGCTGGCCCTTGAAGCAATCAGCGCTGCGGTAGCTGTGGCTGTGCATCAGCAGGCCAGGCCAGCCAGCAGCACCAGGCAGCTGCGGCACTTGAGGCTCTGAATAGTGCCCGTTGCACACCAGCACGGCATCAAAATGCTCTGTGTGTGTAACACCTGCTACTGCTGCTGCTGCTGCTGTGGGTGGGACAGGGGTAAGCGGCAGCTGCCGCCACTGCACCACCCACCTCTGCCAAGGCATGCCAGCTGCTGTGCTGCCATCTGGTGCGCCTGCTGCTACTGCTGCTGCTGCTGCTGGTGGTGGTTCTGCTGGAGCGGGCTGCACGGTCAGCACCTGGCAGTTGAACTGGATGAGCTCTTGCAGGTGGTAATGCTCCGCAAAGGCCTGCAGGTAGCGCAGCACCTGCAGCAGCAGTGGAAGAAGGCACACATGCAATGTGCATACTTCTGCTAGACACTGCACCCTGCACAACTGCTCACCGTCTGATCATGCGTCATTCACAGCACTAACGGCTGTGCAATTCACCCTTGCCTCCATCAGCAGCCCTATCCAGCAGTGCACGAGGGTTAGCTCATAAGTGAAGGGGCAGCGCCTGCCGTCTATGCTGCGCCCAGCCTCGGTGCTGACCATTGACACTGCCCTGTCACAGCAGCACTGCGGACAGTCCGCCGTGTTTGAAAGCTAGCTGGTGGCCGCTGTCGATCTGTTGCGGTCACATAACTATCCCCCTGCTGCCATATCAGAAGCCACCCAGCCTGCCCACCTCATCGCTGCAGGGGTAGCGCCTGCTGTCTATGCCGGCCCAACCTCACTGCTGACCATTGAAACGGCCCTGTCACAACCAAGCAAGTGCTGCCACCTCAACTCCCTGGCCTGCGCACCTCATCGCTGCAGGGGTAGTGCCTGCCGTCTATGCTGCGCCCTGCCTGATTGCTGACCATGGAGACTGCCCTGTCACAACCAAGCAAGTGCTGCCACCTCAAAAGCCGCCTGGTCTGCCCACCTCATCGCTGCAGGGGTAGCGCCTGCCGTCTATGCTGCGCCCTGCCTCACTGCCGACCATTGACGCCCCCTGTCAACCATGCCACCTCAAAAGCTCCCTGACATGCCCACCTCATCGCTGCAGGGGTAGCGCCTGCCGTCTATGCTGCGCCCTGCCATTGCAGCAGCGCTGAATGGGTAGTCACTGAAGCCCATGATCTGGCGTGGCAGGTTGGTGGTGAGGCCGCGGTACATGCTGCTGTGCACACGGCGGCGCTGCGGGTCCAGGCCTAGAAGGTCGCTGTCGACCTACCAGCATTGGAAGCACACATACATACATACCTAGTTCAGCATAGAGCTCAGCACAGCAGACGATACAGTGTGGCATACACCCAGGCAGTACATCGGGGCTACCTGGAGATAATTTGCATTAGATGGACCATAGCAGCGCAGAAAAGAGCACAGCAGCAGGTGATTAAGAAGCAGCGCTCAGGCATGGCTTGCAGCTGACGTGGATCACGAGCGCGTACTGTCTACAGCTGAACAAAAGCGATAAACCTACTCAATTCGCCACTATCCTGCACCGGCAACGCCAGAAATCAAGCTGCATACCATCCACTTCAAGTTGCCAGGGTCAGGCCACAGTGTGAGTCGCCCACCTCATCTGTGTAGACCCAGGTGCCTCCCAGCTGCCCCTGCTGCTCCAGCACCGCCACATCGTGCCCCTCGCGCCTCAGCTCACGTGCAGCTACCAGGCCCGATGCACCAGCACCGATGACAGCCTGTGCGCATGGTACCCATGCCCAGCAACAGATGGCGCAAGACGTGTGTGTGCAAAGGCTTATGTATCTGAGTCGACCTTCCCAGAACTCCGGGCAACGCGTTTGAAAGTAGATACTTTGCATGGATTATGCTGTGCTGCTTCCATGCCCAGACTGTGTTGTGGAGTTGCTGCTACACTTGCGCTGCTGCTGCTGCTGCTTTTGATGCTCAGCAGTGCTACTCACCACTCTGCACCGCCGGCGGTCCTCTGCATCCTGTCCCGAAGACATTCAGAGTTATTTGATGTTATCACTGTATCAGTAAGCGCGCGTAACTCTGAATCAGCCGGGGCAGAGGTGCACAGAAGTGTCGGAATTTTTACGTTGGCTGTTGGATGGCGCGCAATCAAACTTCTCGGCAGGCTGTATCGGTCAACGAGTCACGACCCACAGTGCTGATGGAGCAAGAACTTAATAGCCAAGCGGTCGAGATGTTACATGACATGGAACGGACACCTGGCCACCTAGCAGGCAGTACAGGTCACGTGTACATGAACATGGCTGGCGCAACTGCGTGTCAAGCTGCATGCCTGGCCAATCAGACGCACCCACTTCCTGGGACGTAACGCCACCAAGCAGCAGAAAGAGCACCCACACATTTTTTAGTAAATGACACCAACAAGCACATGCCAGGACGGCAGACAAGCCACACTGGATATGTATGGTGGCAGATAAACAGCTCAAGCTTGTCAGCAGCTGTCTAGGAGAAACACTTCTCAAATCAACGGGACGGCAGACATTTCAGTTTGCAGAATCCTCACATCGCATATCAACAGGGCGCCAGCGCCCAACAGAGTTCAGTTCTCCCCAGCATGTACACCAAACAGCTAGCTACCCTGCTTTGAAAACAGAAGCTGCACTACCCAGCCCCACACCAAAAGCAATCCAGCCAGACGCAGGAGCACAGCCACAGAAACTTGCGACGGAGCATCTGCTGCTGCTGCTGCTGCTGTGGATGTGCTAACACTGTAGAGCCTGTCTCTAGCGCCAACAACGCCAGAGCAGGCGCCATGCCTGACTGCGGCTACTTCCTGCCATACTTTGCTGCTAGGCCTAGCGACTGCTGACGAATCTCGTTTCGTCGCTCAACCATCTGCAGCAGCAGCAGCGTCAGTGGTGTCACACCCCAGCAGACGCGTACGAACCAGTCCGTAGCAAATGCTTACAAGGCACAACTGCACATACAACGAGCTAGGGGGCCGATGGCGTTGATGCTATGGCTTGATCTGGTAATTTGATGATGATGATGATGATGATGATGATGATGATGATGATGATGATGATGATGATGATGATGATGATGATGCAACGAGCTACAGCATGACACACACAGCTGCGCAAAACACCTCACACGGCTGAGCTGCCGCAGCTGCTGCTGGCTAGCCACTGTCACCCTGCATGCCAATTCCCGCCCACCTGCACCACCTTGGCTTGATACCCTTCGCTCCAATCGTTGTTGAGAGGCAGCACATCGATGTACTTGCGCTGCTTGATTGCTGCCCGGCCTGGCAGCTGTAGGCTGGCTTGCCTGAAGCTGACTGTACCAACCGACTTGGCAAACAGTGTGAAATCAACGCCCTGCAGATGACACCGGATGCACAAGGTGAACAGCATGTGTGTGTACATGTGCAGATGTCTACTACATGCCGTTGCGTGTCTCAACCGCTCATCATGCAGCAAATCTGCTGCTGGCAGTGCAATATAGGACCAGCATGAACCGCTTTCAGATTTGCCGTGCCACAAACCAATCTGCCTGTTACTATCACTGCTGCTTATACCTAAGCACCAAGTCACCCCAGCTCGCGAAGTCTGTAATACTAGCTAGCTAAGCGCCGTTTTTAGTATTCTGAACCTGTATGCGCGCACCATGCCCACGTTGTGCCCTGGGTGGAACTTTGTGCCTCGCTGCTTGACCAGCATCTGCCCAGGGAAGGCCAGCTGCCCGTCTGACATTTTTGTTCCCAGGTACTTGGGCTGGCTGTCCTTCTTGTTCTTAGTGCTGCCTCCCTGCTTCTTGGTGGCCCTGACGCATGCAGCAAACAGCAGCAGCAGCAGAGCCTTCGGCTCCCTCAAGCTCACCAGAGACATATGACAGCCAATTGTGCCTCAGTCCTCTGCTGCTTTGCGCCCATGACTGAATGGTTGTGAAGACTGGCATGGTGTTTGTGAGCCCTAGGGTGATTATGCTGCTGCTTCGCCTGCGCGGCACATCCCATGCCAGGAGGGCGCACTCACCATCGTTTACCCTGCCACTGCGTGAACTCCTCCGGCTGCAAGCTGCTTGTTGAACCCAGCACGCTGCAGCTAGCGCCTGCACAAGATTATCACAAACAGGATCACGTGGGAAAGCAGCAGCGACAGCAGCTGAACTCAGCGCTAGCAGCAGTGAACTCTGTGTCCTAAGCCTGCTGCAGAGCTGTAGACAGTTGATACACTGACGTTACTTTACTTATGCAATGCAGCAGAAGACGCACCCGCCAACAGCTGTTGCTGCACGCCTGTGCTGCAGCTGGCCATGTAGTGAGACAGTGCTCGCAACATCGTGACTCCCTGGCTGGCCAACATTTCAAAGCAAAACGTGCCTGGTTGACCTAGCTGCTGGTCAAGTTCCTGGACTACAAGAGACTGCAGCGATGGAGGAACGTACAGTACCAGCGCAAGAAACCCCAAACCGCGTGCTGCTGCTTTGTTCTTGAGCTGCACGTGCCGTGCTGGCGTGAATCGACGATCGGGTGATACGGGGCGACTTGCAACGTGATAGTGTGGGCCAACACGAACGAGACGCCAAGCCAGCGTAGCCGGAGAGAACTAGCATGTCTGAGGACAGTGCACCACAAGGACGTCCAAGACTTAACCTTAAACCTAGAGACGAAAGCGCTGCCAAGCAGCTCGAGATCCAGCGCACTGCAAGCGGCAAGGTGTGGGGTGGGGCAACACCTGCAGTGTCGGCAAGGCTTGAAGTGGAGAGCTTGGGTGTGCAAAACGTGTCATCGCTCATATACATTCATGATCAGTTGGATCCGAAATCAGCAGCTAGCCCTTGGGCCCTGCATGCAGCAACATCAGGCAACAACAGCAGCAGCGACTGCAACTGGTTGTTTCAGCCTGAGCAGCAGTCTCATGTGCTCACATTCACATGTGTGTGCAGAACCCGTTCGGAGATGCCAAGCCACGAGAGAAAGTGCTTGCCTCGCGCACAGGCAAGAGCGAGACGGAGATCCTGAAAGAGGAGGTCAAAGCTGAAAAGCCCAAGGTAGGAGCAACTGCTGCAACAGCAGCTGCAGGAGCATGTTCAGGACTTCCATGTGTTGCGATTCAACCAGTATTTGTATTTAAGTAGTGGCCTAAACTTGGATAGTTCGGCACACTACTGTTTGGCCTGCTGGAAGCAGTCACAGCTGGAAGCAGTCACAGCAGGGTGGTCGCCAGCAGCTGAGGAGCGCGCTCATGTTTGCAGTGGTGTTTTGTTGCCTGACGTCAGTGTCATTGACACGTATGATTGCGCAACAGCCGTATGCAGACCAAGAATTAGTACACAAAGTTGCATCAGTCACCCTGTCGTAAGCCTGCGCTGTCTGTTGTGTCATCTGTATCCTTGCATGGCGGGTGCGAGCGTGGCCTGTGGACCCACAGCAGTACACAGCAACAGTGCCTAGCACATGCGGCGTCAAACAACGCCAATAATTCATAATCAGATCATCGCCACGGGTTGCCCGCTAGTAATTCATAATCAGATCACACCGTCAGTCTCCTGCGGTATCCAGGGGGATGTCTTGCATCCTTTGCTCATTGTTGCTGTCACAGCAGTGCTCACCCCTCCTATGTACTGACGCCTCTGTCTTGCTGGCTGCTGGTCGCTCTCTGCTGCTACTGCCAATTTCATTATGGCGCTGCAGCTGCGGCTGAATGCTGCGCAGCTTGAGGAGAAGCGTGCGGCTGAGGCTGCAGTGGAGGAGGTGCAGGAGCTCATCGAGGCAGAGACCAGCGAGGCAGGCGAGTGCCAGCAGCAGCAGCAGCAGCAGCAGTGGCGACAAGCAGCAGCAATGAGGGTGGCAGCAGCAACAGCGGGTTGAAAGCACGCAGACTGGTGTTGCAGGCTCTGGCTTCTGAGCAGCTTGCCTAAGTCTGCAGCCAGGCACGGCGGCGCTGTCAATGGGGTTGGCAGAGGCAGCTGCAGCCAGTGATGGCTGTGAGCGCAAGCATTGCAGGACTCAGCGCCAATATGTGGCTGCAGCTGTGGCAGCAGCTGCAGTGAAGAGTTGCATTGCAGTAGTCGTGTCTGTTGCCTGCTAGCACGCTGTTGATGTCTGCCGCTGCTGCTTGTTGTGCTGCTGCTGGCTGGTCATATGTGCAGGCAAGGATCCGCTGCGTGAGGAGCTTGCAGCGCGGCAGGCCAAGCTGGACGAGCTCATGGCAGGCTTCGAGGTGCGGCACATGCAACAGATGCTTGGCTGCGGATGGGCGGCTGCAGCCCAGCGCCATAGTTTGTTGCTGAAGCTGCTGACCAGATTTGGTCGTGCGTCACAGCATGTGCCAGCACTGCTGCTGTTCGCACAACACAGTTGGTGGCTGTGCAGGAGCGCGCAGCCCAGCAGCATCTATGCTTGATTAGTGATGGGCCACCGGTGTAGCATGGCAGGCTTCAAGGTGTGGCCGATGCAACATGTGCTTGGCTGCAGCGCCATAGGTTGTTGCTGGAAGCTGCTACCCAGATTGGTCATCCCTCACAGCATGTGCCAGCACTGCTGCTGTTTGCACGACACGATTGGCGCTGTGCAGCAGCGTACAAGCCAGCAGCGTCTATACCCAGCTAGTGAAAGGTTACCTGTGTAGCAGCGTTGATCACGCTAGGAGGACCACTCAAACGCATACCTGTGCCATTGTTGCTTCTGCATACCTGTCCCTACCGCCCTGCAGAAGCTGGCGCTGGAGGCGGCCATCAAGGGCGAGTTTGTGCGCCCCAGCGAGCGCCGCCGCCAGCAGATGGAGACGCAGGGCAGCGGCGGCTACGGCAACGGGGACCCAGCCGCAGCACCCTACCGCAGCGGCAGCATGGACGGACGGCCAGGCGGCTATGGCGGCGGCAGGGGCGGCGGCGGTTACAGGGAGGGCGGCGGCGGCGGCGGTTACAGGGGCGGCAGCGGCAGCTTTGAGAGGGAAGGCGGTTACGGCGGCGGCGGCGACAGGCGCGGCGGCTATGGAGGTGCGGAACGAGCTGTGCTTGTATGGATTGGGTTTCGTTGCACCTGGCATTGCTTGTGTGGCATGTGTATTGAAAGCAAGCACAGTGTGTGGCCCACTGACGTCAGCATGCACAGGTGCCTGAGGTTATTAACCATTGCAGCAGCAGTTGCTCACGCAATACAGGTGCTTTGTGGCGCTGCAGCATAATACAGCCAGTCACACACACGTCCTCTGATCAACAACAACTGTTATTCTGTCACGCTGCTCCTGATCTGGTGGCCAGGTGGGCGAGGCGGCGGCTACGACCGTGGCGCGCCGCGCGGCTTCAGCAACTACGAGGAGCGGCCGCTGGAGGAGGAGCGCAGGGGCGGGGGCAGGGGCGGCTACCAGGACAGGGGCGGCTACTTTGAAAGGTGACGCGCAGCACGGGGGAGCGCTCACTGGCAGCACTGAGAGCTGTTGTTTGGTGCACCACTTATCCCAGCTTGCAGCACGTTTTGTGACGGAGCATAGCAGAGCTTGCTGCAAAAGCTTGCTTCGAATGGAAGCAACCTTTTTAAAATGAGACGACTCGCCTTGCTCATGTGGTGGTGCTGCTGCCCGCGCTCTGTTTTGGCTCCAGGGAGGGTGGCGGCGGTGGTGGCGGCTACCAGCAGCGCGAGTACCGCGGCCCCAGCGACTATGACAACGTGGAGACCTTCGGTACAGGCGCTGCAGGGTGAGCAGGTTGCTGCAGAGTAAGCTGGGAGCATCAGCTGCAATGCCCTCGTATGTTTGGTAGCAATGTATGTTGTGTAGTGGTCCATGTAACAATCATAGCTATTTCTTAAGCATTGAGAGCAGCAGCAGGCTATGGCAGGGTTGACAGAGGCCGGCTCTGCTCCCTATGCACGCCATTGGGTGCAACACTGCCTCTTCTTCCCCTGTCTGCCAAGGCGCACTGTCTGCACCTGCATGCAAGCCTCTGCTGTCCCTGCAAGCACCTCACCTTGCTGCACTGTCTGCGCTGCTCGTTGCTCGCAACAGGTACGGCCGCGAACGCCGCGGCGGCGGCGGCGGCCGCGGTGGCGGTGGTGGAGGCCGCGGTGGTGGCAGCCGTTCGTACGGCACTGGCAGCTTTGGCAGCGGTGGTTTTGGCGGTGGCGGTGGCGGCGGCTATGGCGACGATGAATACATCAGCCCGTACGCAAACGAGCCGCCGCAGGACAGGTTCTGAGCAGTGCTTGCTGCTGCGGACGCGGCAAGCAGCAGGCTTGCTGATGGTGTGGCGGCCGAGCGTGGCTGCTGCATGCAGGGGTGACTGGGCAATAGCTGGCTCTGTTGTTGCAACAGTTGTCAGCAGCACGAGGAGCCTGTGATGGGTGTCTGGAGAGCAAGCTACTGCTGTTTGGTGTTGGACGGACAGCAAGGATACAGGGAGCTCGCATGCACGCGCTGTCGGGAGGTATGTCTTTGCAAGGGTACTACCCTTGCACCGCATAGTATGCGGTGCATGCCTGCAGCTGCTGTGGGCGTTAGCAGCTGCATGGGCATCCGTCTGCCATTTAGGTTGGTGTCGGCGTCACCATGCATGTGTTGGTGTGATTGCAATGCCGTGCGCTCAATGTGGTTTGGGCATGATGCGAAGAGCAATGTGATGGATGATTCACTGTTTTGCTGATGCTCCTGTTTGCCATATCTATACCAGGCTTGATTGGAAGTGGGCAACCGCACTGCACCACGGCAGTCTGTTGCGTTTTGGTATTGTCATTGATGTTCTTTATGGTCCGACCACAGGTCACCTGGCGCGCCAGGCACTTGCGCGGTAGGGTTCCAAGGATGTTACCAATGGGTACACCCTGTCAGTCGGGTCCCATATGCCATGATGGCCTGTGCAGGGATGTGGCACTGTGTACCCAGACAGCAACAGTCGTGTTTGCGTCTGTGTGTGAAAACTTTGTAGCACTCTAGCTGAAAAAGCATGCAGAGGTACCCTACCCCTGCATTCAAGCAGTGTGTGTGTGTTGCTGTACCCACGTGTTCATGCTGCATTCCATCTCTTGTTGAACTGCTGGTTTGTAAGTAGCCTGTGTTGGATGACTGGTAAAGTCTGGATCCATTTCGACATTGTGTTCCTGATTGTGTTCCTGCTGGGGCGTTGTAAAAACAAGATCCACTGGCATGTCGCGAGTTGGCGCCCACACCATGCTCAGGGTGTAGCTGTTGAACGCAGCGCGGCTCCTGCAGGCAGGCATGGCTTGCACTGAGCAGAGGTATAGCCTTGGTTGGCTGACGCAGCATTATTCCGTTGCATAGCACTCCATCCGGCTTCAGCAACCCCAGCAATGTTCCTGCACAGCTGTGCAAAGAACAGAGGCCGGCGTGACCTGCAGGGCTGTGGTCTACGACGGTTCAAATTTGAAAGCTCCCGCTTGTTGTCTGCTGCGTGCTGCACACGGTCCTTATCTTTGTGGTCGCCAATGCGTTCATAATGTCCTGATTGTTGTCATCGCGCGGGTGCGCACAGCTGCAGCATGGACCTAAGTTCACTGGCCCAGCCGCTGCAGCAAGCGGCCATAGGTGCAAAAGTTAAAAAGCAGTTTCATAGTGATGGCAGTGCAAAGCTCGAGTGGTTTACCGGCACTGTCACTAGCTTCAATGTGCCAAGGAAGCAGTGAGTTGGACTTCAAACGGCTAGGGGCGCTTGCTCATCACCAGACGCACACTGCCTGTTACAAAGTGCTGCATTGGAACATTCATCGACCTGCCTGAAGGTTTTGGGTGCTTGGCTGTCAGATGGATGATGCATCCTGAAGCAGCAATGGCACTGCATGCAGCACATGATGCAAATCATGCTGAACTGCTGCTGTTCTTGCATGCTGCAGGTATTGGATCTCATATGAGGACGGTGACGCAGAGGAAATGAGCTGGACTCAGCTGAAGCAGCACCTGTACCAGCTACCACCTAACACAGGTGTGTGCGCCTGTTGCAGCAGCAAAAGCAGTGTTGCACCGTTACCGGCGCTGTCCTGGCCTGTTGCTATTGTATAGGTATGAAGTTTTTACACAATCCACGTGACTGTGCGTCGCCTACTGTGACCTGTTATGGACACTTTGTGCACAGGCAGTACCCAGGTGGCCAAGTCAACATTACACGAGAAGGCGCAGCAGCAGCAGCCCCCCAAGAAGGTGAGGAGAGTCTGCTGGCTTGCGCATGCACACGATGCGCACTTGGCTCGTTTTTGACTCCTGATTGACCATCAGATTTCCCAACTCCAGATAGCCACGCGTACTCATCACAGTCTGCTGCATTGCGCTACCAGCCATGCATGTTGCGCACGGGTGCAAGCTACGTCACTGAGCCTGCTGAAGCAGCACTGCACACTCAGAACTTGCTGTGCTCCTGGAGTATACAACCACGTGCACGAGCAATGGCAGCAACTCAGCATGCGTCTTACTGGGTTGTGCCTCATGCTGCGCCTGCCTGCCAACCACAGGCGAAGCAGCAGGCGGCAAACGCTGCAGGCTCATCACGGCAGCGTACATCATTGGATGCGCAGCCAGCCACAGCCAAGCAGGACCAGACCAGGCAGCAGGCAGCAGCGCAAAACGCAGCAGCACAGGCAGGGCAGCGGAAGGAGAAGCAGCAAAAAGCTGGCTCTGCTGCTACAGCAGATGCTGCGGTAGCAGCAGCAGCAGCGCCTGCAAGAGTGGCGCTGGCTGCTGCTGCTGCAGCGCGCAAGGCAGCCGGCGCGTCGCCAAGGCCAGCAAAAGCAGCAGCAGCAGCGGCAGCTAACGCGTCTAAGCGGCCGCCTGCCGCCACAGGAACTGCTGGTGGCAGCAAGAAGCCTCGCGCAGCAGGTGCAGCTGCAGCTGCAGGCACATCCGCAGCCTCAACCACCGGCAACAAGAAGCGCAAGGCGCAGCAAGGCGAGGCAGCAGCAGCAGCAGCAGCACAGGCTGGAGGTGCTGCAGCTCAACCAGCACAGCAGCAGCAGCAGCCGGCCAAGAAGCAGCGCCAGGACAAGCAGAAGCCCAGCAGTACCGCTGCAGCAGCAGCTGGCGGCGCCACAGAGGCTGACGCAGCTTTTGCAGGAGGAGCAGTGAAACCTGCAGCAGCTGGCAGCCGAGCAACCGGTGATCCCATTGCAGCACTCACTTTCGAGCCCGCGCGTGTGCTTGCGCGCGCCTACTATGCGGGGTTAGCCTCTTTCCTGCAGGGCGTTGGTGGCGAGGATGCTGCTGCTGCTGCTGAGGTGCAGCTGGTGAAAGCTGGCAAGCGGCAGGTGCCGCTGTGGGAGGTGCAGGATGAGCACATAAAGGTGCGACCAGCAGACGGCAGGTCCAGCTGACGGGGTGGGCGCTTCATTGCATCGGCAGTGTGCTGCACCTGCAATAACAGCATGAGACACACAGAGGGAGTCTGTGTTGTAGGTTGAGTCAGCACGGATGTATGCGGTCAGCGGACAATCCTGTTCCAAGTCTGGGAGTGCCGGCGCATGTCGCATGGTGTGGGGAGCTGATACTGCAGGCGTGGGAACAGTGCCACCTTGCATGTTGCGCTGCACTCTGCTCTGCACTGCCGTCTGCAGCAGCTTGGGTTCATGTCACTCTTTCAACCAGTGGCGTCTCCTGTACTGCAACATCCTTTGGTCACTCTTTTGCTTGCAAACTTGCAGGTGCACAAGGGTGATGTGCTGCAGGGTCTGCAAAGCAACGCAGTAGATTTCGAGCCCGGCAAAGAGCCTTGGAGGCGCTTCGCAGCAGCAGCAGCAGCTGGCACCAGCAGCAGCAACGGCATCGGCACTGACGTTGCAGAAGCAGCAGCAGTGGCAGCCGCAGCCGCCTTGGGACACCGCTTGCTGTACGTTGCTGACCAGCTGTTTGCTGACAACGATGCAGCGCTTGCCAACGCCATCAAGGCGGCAAACAACGAGTTCTGGCGCGAGTACAGGCTGGTGAGCGCCGGCCCTGGCTTGATGTTGACTAGAGGCATGCGGCTGCAGCTGCAGGCCTAGTACGAAGCTGCCTTTGCCAGCACTACTGTGGCGTATTCACCCGGCAGAGGGCATCTGTAGCGCCTGCACTTGTGGCGAGCGGCAACTTGCAGCATCATGCTATCATGGGCGCTGCGGATGGTGTGTGTTGATTTGTTGCAGTCTGCAGCTGGGTGTGTGTGGCGTGAGATGGGATGTTGGAGCTGGCGGTTTCCGGTGGTTTGAGTCATGTCAGTGTGTTGTCATGTATGCTTGCCGCAGGCTGTTGCAACAGAGGAGGAGCGCGTCAAGCAGCGCAAAGCAGACCAGGAGCAGCGCAAAGCAGCAGCAGCAGCCGGCAGCGACCAAGATGCACCAGGCAACCAGCAGCCGCCACATGCAGCCGCAGCTGGCAGCAGCAGCAGCAGCAAGCCTGGCAAGAAGGCTAATGTGGACAAGACGCCCAGCGCCAGGCCTGATAGGGTGGCTGAGAGCAGCATCCTGAGGAGTGGGCGTGCTGTGAATCGCCTGGGCAGGGACACGTTTGGGCACCTGCCTGGCATCCCCGTCAACCACGTGTGAGTGGGCTGCACAGCTGAGACGACTGGGATTGCCGAGTATGATGATGAGAATGATTAGGGACAGGTGTCACGAACTTGCAGCGGCTGCAACATGCCTGATGTGAGGCTGCATCGTACTGTTCAAAAAACAGCACTGCTGTCGGATGGTATTTCAGCCAGCTGTTGCGCTGTCTCTTGTGGCCGTGTGTGACCTGGCTGGCTGCTTGCCTGCCTGCCTGTCTGCCTCGCAGGTTCAAGCTGCGCTCAGAGGCGCAGGTGCTTGGGGCGCACAAGGTGCCCATGGCAGGCATTGCCACAGTGGAGCTGCCAAAGCTGGGTAGGCGCCCTGGCCATGCTGCAGCTGGCAGCACTGCTGCCGGGCAGCAGTTACTTTACTCTTTCGCCTAATGCACTGTCGCTGGTTTTAGATGATGTCGCGTCATCTGCATGCGTATGGCTGTGTTGCATTGCTGCTGAATCTGCCTGCAGCGCCTGGGCTGCTGCTGCAGCAGTGCGCCGTATGCATGCATGCGTCCAACTGCTGGTGTTGCTGCTGCTGCTGCTGCTGCAGAGGTGGGCGGTGAGGTGTACCGCAAGGTCAAGGCTGCCACCAGCATCGTGATGAGCGGCTGCTACGAGGACGACCACGATGCAGCAACAGACATCGTCAAGTACACAGGTGAAGGGCCGTCTGTGCGGCGGTGCTGCGGTGCATCACGCAAAGGGCCCGTCTCAAGCTCTGCCTTGAACTGGGGGCGCTGTTTGTACTGCATGACACCAAGTACTGGCATGCCCGTGCTTACATGCGGCCAGCTCCCTGCTCGTGTACTACGATTGCTCACGCTGCAACACCTCAGTACTTTGTTGTTGTGCTGCCCGCAGGAGAGGGAGGGAATGACCTGCTGGGCAAAAAGAAACAGGTGGGTGGAGATGACGTCCCCACACACGTTATGACGCTGTTTGCCAAACCTTGGCAACATTCTAGTTGTGTTTTGGTCGGATGTAGAGCCGACTCCCAGGCATGCAACACTGTTCGGTTGCAGCCATCCATCATGCATTTGATCTGCTTGTTGCGGACTGCATGCCTGGCTGCTTGCAGCAAGTACGCTGACAGCTGGCCCGCCTATGCTGCTGCTGCTGCAGGTGCATGACCAGACGCTGGAGCGCGGCAACCGTGCGCTGCTGGCCAACATCGCGCTGGGCCTGCCTGTGCGCGTGTTGAGGCGCAACGACGACAGGGGCGGCGCCACCAACAGCTTGCTCTTCTACGACGGCCTCTACGACGTGGTGAGCGCGGGTTCGATTGCATCGCATCGCATGATCACAAATTGTTTGATTGTTTGGTTTGGATGATGTGCTGCATGCTGCATGGCCCCGATGTGCAGCAGCACAAGACAGCTGCGCAGCACTTGCTATAGGGTTCCAAAACCACCTGGTGTCAGGTCACTGCTGTGAGGTTTGGAGAGTGTATGCATGGAGGCGCAGTCGCCTTGCCCAGCTGTCGGACGCTGCCACTTGCCATGTGAGCAGCGTCTAGAGGTTTGGCTCTCTGTGCTGTCACCGACTGTGCTGTGCTGTGCTGGGTGTGCTGCCACATGGCAGGTGTCGTGGGTGAAGACGCGTGGCAAGGAGGGCCTGGTGGTGTACATCTTCGGGCTCAAGCAGCGCATTGGACAAGCAGCCAGCCTCAGCAAGCCGGTGAGCAGCAGCAGCAACATCATCAGCATCAGCAGCAGCTGTGCGATGTGTTTGGAGTGACTGACTGAACACCACACACAGAGATCAAATCGTTGATTCCAGCAGCTAGCTCTTGTTTGATAGCAACATTCACCAGGTTCTCAGCTGTTGCTGCTGCTGCTGCTGCGTTGTCCCTGTTGTGCTGTTGGCGGCAGATCTCGCACTTCAAGGCTGTGGGCACTGCCAAGCGCGGCAAGCACGTGCTGGTGCGCGAGCACATCATCTGCAAGGACGTCTCAAAGGGCAAGGAGGCCACGCCCATCGTGGCGGTCAACGACGTGGGTGCAATGAATGCGGCAGTTGTTGGTGCAGCGCTGTACGTGTGTGGTCTGCACAGCTGTGTGGTGCTGTGATGGAAGCAAATTGTGTCGGTAGCCACAATTCTGCTGCATGTCATATCAGCTGGCATACATTGCAAACGGCATACATGTAGCATGGCGTCTTTCGACTAAGCTGTTGAGGAGGCTTGCAGCAGGCGACATTCAGCCAACGCACGATGCTTCATGTGCTGCTGTGCTGTCTGCGCAGGTCAACCGTGAGCTGCCTCCTGGGCTGTCGCTAGAGGGGGATGCTGAGTGGATCGTGGACGACAAAAAGGACAAGGACGGGTGAGAGTGCACGTAGCAGACATATGTAGCAGACATGTGTAGCAGACATGTGTAGCTCTTGATAGAGAATTTCAAGCGCAGTGTCATGTCCTGCATGGGGTGTATTGATGCACCAGGCGCGTGCGCATCAGTCTAGCGCTGTGTTGTGCGGGCTGCTGAGCCAACAAGCGGCAGATGCACAGCATGATGTGCTGCACCATGCAGCAGCAGTGTTCAGCACAATGACCTTGAAGCATAACACCTGCATCTGCCACGTTGGTTACATGGTATCACATGTACACGTGGGCTCGCGTTTGGCGTCGAGTGGATACACAGAGCGAACCGCATACGTAGCGGAGTACACATGTGTGGGTTGTCCTGCCTGGCACTCAACACATGCTGGCGTCGCTGCTGTGTCGTGTGTTGCTGCAGGCCGCTGGTGCCCAGCAGCGCCAGCTTCAGGTACATCACTGCAAACGAATTTGAGGAGGGCGTGACACCACCCGCGCCACCCATTGTGGTAGATGAGGGCAGCGCAGAAGCAGTGGCAGCCATGGCGGCAGAGCTTGCTGTTGCCCATGCTGCGGTTGCGGCTGCTGCTGAAGCTGCGGGGGACGCAGCTGCAGCAGCCAGGGCGGCAGAAGCAGTGACGGCAGCTGCAGCAGCAGCAGCTCGAGGGGACAGCATGCAGAGTGAGGATGAGACTCAGCAGCAGCAGCAGCAGCACAATGAGCAGCAGGGTGGCAGCCGGCAGCTGCGCGAGCGCAGCGCTGCGGCTGCCCCTACCGCTGGTGCAATCGCTGCTGGCGCTGTGTGCATCGACCCCAGTGGCACTGGCGGCAGGCCTGTGGGCTGCCAGTGCTGGTACAGCAAGGATGTGGTGGTGCGCAAGCCAGGGGAGGCGCCACACGACCTGCTCAAGCGCATCAACTACGGACACCTGCCCTATGAGAGCAAGGGACAGGTGGGGTCTAAACAAGAAGACAGTTATTTGTGTGGATGCTTATAGATGAGCTGTGTGCTGTGATGTGTGGTGTGTGCGCTGGCCATCACAACAGCAGCGCCAACAGGCATAGCAAGGTGTGCTCAAGCTGGCGGCAGACAATGCGTTTGATGCGTTTGAGTTTAGCAGAGGCGTAACTCACAGGTATGCTGCTGCTGCTGCTTCTGCCCCTGCTGCTGCTGCAGGCTGCAGGCAACAAGGGCCCCAAGCTGCCTGTGTCTCGTGCGGTGGTCCAAGTGCTGACAGAGTGCGGCGACTGGACAGGCTGCACTGACCCTGACTGCGACCAGCGCCAGGTGAGCTGCGCCCAACACTGCAGCAGCTGAGGCAGTGGCCGCAACACAGCGCTGATGTGATTGATCTGGCTTGATTTACACAGCCCAGCAATTGGCTTGATTCACGTAACCTAGCAATCGGCATGATCCACATCACCCCCCGCCAGCGCATGCATGCCCCACCACAAGCTTCATCAGCAGGCCCATGGGCTACATCCACGTGCGTCTTTGCAGCTTTGCATAAACCGGTTGGCGCTGCATCCATTCTGTGTGTGCCGGCTGCGTGTCGACGTCCCCCCCCCTGCTGCCGCGCTGCAGGCCCAGCGCGGCGTGCAGTACCGGCTGGAGCTGTTCATGAGCCGCGACAAGGGCTGGGGCGTGCAGAGCTGGGACAGCATCAAGGGCGGCAGCCTGGTTTGTATCATGCACGGCAAGATCACACGGTGAGGATGCTGGGGGCCAGGATGATGATGCCAGATCTGCTGCTGTAGACGGCATTGGTTCCAGTTGTGCTGTCGCATACCGTAGCACCTGCGTGTTGTGTTGAGTGGGAGATGAAGTGCTTGTATGGTCGTTACAGTGTGTTGTTGTCCTGCGAAAGTACTGCAAGCCGCATGTGCGGCTTGATAAGGCGTCTTTTTTGCTGGATCATTTCGTGCTATATGTGCATGTTGCTCCTGTTGCTGCTGCAGGGCGGAGCACGTGGGTGCTGAGGGCAACTACGAGTCGTCCAGCTACTTCTTCGACATGACGCCGCGGCCACTGGACAGTGAGATCGCAGATTCCAGCTGCATGCAGCAGCAGCAACGGGAGGCCAAGTGAGTGGGTGCTCATGTCACTTTCAATGTACAAATCACACGCACTGAACCAACTTACTGACCATGGACATCAGGCTGTTTCAGGTGCAAGGGGCGACCCAATGCTGCACGCTGATGCAGACATTCTGTTGTGTTGTTATGGATGTGCTCCTCCAGCTGCCGTGCCAGTTGGAGCACTGCGCAGCTGCACAAGAAGGTGCCTGCCGCACAGACACGGCATTTCTGTCAGCTCCAGCTGTGCCTGCTAACTCGGAGTGTGCTGCATAGTGTGCTGCACCTGTGCTGCAAGAGCTGGTATCGTGCAGGTGAAGTTGGCTCAGCTGCGTGCTTGTGGCATGCGTGTGCCAACTCCCACCTTGAGCTATTGCTCACCTCTGCCGGCTGCACCTGTGTGCTGCACACACCTGGCTGCGGCTCGTGCTGTGTGCCATAGAGCAGGGTGGCGCGGCTTCTGCATAGCTGCGCTCTTGTGAGCTGCGTGTCCCAACACCCCGTTGCTCGCCTCCGCTGCATGTGTGCCGCATCAGCGTGCAGGTACGTGCTGTGTGCCAAGGAGCAGGGTGGCGTGGCTGGCTTTGCACAGCTCCGATATTGTGGCATGTGTGTGCTGACAACCCTTTGCTCGCCTCCACTGCATGTTTGCCGCATTTGGCTGCAGGTACGTGCTGTGTGCCAAGGAGCAGGGTCGTGGCTGGTTTCTCTTGCACAGCTGCGCTCTTGAGACATGCGTGTGCTAACACCCCTTTGCTCGCCTCCACTGCATGTGTGCCGCAATTTGCGTGTGCAGGTACGTGCTGTGTGCCAAGGAGCAGGGCGGCGTGGCTGATTTTGCACAGCTGCGCTCTTGTAACTCACAACATAGTATGCATGTGCCAACACCCCTTTGCTCGACTCCGCTGCATGTGTTCCGCATCTGCGTGCAGGTTCGTGCTGTGTGCCAAGGAGCAGGGTGGCGTGGCGCGCTTCATCAACCACTCCTGCGACCCCAACCTGTACGTGCAGCCCATGTGCATCGGCCACACCGACAATGACATGGTCGCCATCGGCCTCTTTGCGTGCACCAACATTGCGCCGTTCACTGAGCTGACGTGAGCTGTTGCCTGTGTAGCTGATGGGTTTGGTCGCTGCCGGCTGGTGTAGTGCTTTCAAAGCAAGCTTTCAGAAAGCTGCGTGTTCACTGGTACTTTGAGACCGGCGCTGTACACACACAGGGCATGCTTGTGTTATGGATTGTACCCTGCATGCGTAGCACATCTGGTCTGCAGAACACAGGCCTTACGGACGGGCAGCTGTGTGATGTCAATTGTGCAGCACGCACTCTGACTCAGCGTGCTTGCAGTCCTGCTACATATGCGACCTAGCTTCAAGCTGCACCGACTTGCACATTTTCGGCCACAAACACTTACTGAATGCCTGTTCAATGGGCCCTGCGCCTGCAGCTACGACTACGGCAGCACATACATCGAGGAGAACCTGGGCGGCGTATGCCTGTGTGGCGCACCTGCCTGCAAGTACAAGCCGCAGCAGGCGCAGGAGCAGCAGTGAGCAGCGTGCAGCTGCTGAGGCTCTGCCGCCTTCCCACCAGGTGATGCATTGGTGCTGTGCAGCAGCAGGTACTGCTACCAGGGCGCTGGCAGCAGCAGCTTTTGCAGCTGACAGGATGTCATCTGCAGAGAGTTGCGCAAAGCCCTGCTGTGTAGTGCCGCTTGTTTAGTGGCTTGGTCCAAGGCAGGGAAGCACTGTGTAGCATAGATGTCGGCAACGCAGATAGAGATGGTCCTGATCTTAGTTGCAGCGATCACAGCAAGGAGACAGCCGCAAACAGAAGGAAGTTGACGTTGACAGCCATCTGCGTGGATTTTATCAGCCGTTTGATGATTGTCAGGGATTTGCTTAGCAAGCAGAGACTTGGTTGATACGTGACGTGATCCAGTTGTGGCGGGACCTGTGCTGTGTCTGCGCATGCTTTGTAGGTAGTGCTGACTGTGCTGGCCCTGTTGGCTTAGTCTGTATCATGTGCACAGCTTACTTATGATTTGATCTGGGGTCTGCAACAGCTGCCGAGCATCTGTTTGCGCTGAGATCTGGGGTTGCCATGTTCTACATGATGCAGTGGTGTCTGCTTTGATAGTGAACAACACATTATACGTGCCCATTTGCCATTGCGCATGCTGTCGCATGGATCAGCAGACAAGCGCGTGCTTTTTTCATTCCCAAAAGTGTGTTGAAGTGGCATGGCGGCCAGAGTCATGGCTTGGTTTCCCATAGGCCCTGCTGTTGCAACAGCAGCCAATTGGCGTTCACCTGAGGGTCGTCGACAAGTGGGGACGTCCCCAGCAGGCTACTGGTGGAACAGCCAGGAACCATTTGTAGCTGTACAAAAAGCTGGCATGATGTGCAGAGGCATATGCACAGCACGGTGAACATGTTGGCATGTTGGTTCATGTGCACCCTTGGCTCAACAAGATGGAAGCAAGATGCAGCCTCACGTTGTCAGCGGTGGCATGCCTTGCTGTGTGACGGTGTATGAAGTTGCTGCGCTGCCAACAGCTTGGCCTGATCTCGCATATTTACTTCAATTGCTGGTTTGAGCAACCTGCGTGCAATTGCTGCATGTGGTGAGCGCGTGCCGTGCTGGATGAAGTTCCACTTGTCCTTAGACACAGTGACGGTGTCATACAGTCATGTTAGTGCCGTTAACACCTGCTTACTAGGGGTGTTCAATGCACCGTCGCACCGAATTGTTGTTTGAACTATACTTTGCGTATCGCAAGCAGCGCTGGCTCCAGTTTCGCAGACACCTCCGCTCAAACTTGAACATCGTCGAGCTCCTGCGTCTGTCCCCGTGAAGCACCTCGCTAGTGGTGATGGACGGCCCAAACAGCAGTATATTTGTGCAGGATGATGCTCCTGTGTATGACATGCCAGTATCCGCCATCAACAGACCGCTGCCTTCTACTCTGGACCATGCAAAGGTGCAGCAGTTTGTAGAAGACATGCAGGTGGGTCTGGGAGCAGCTCACTAGCCTTCATGGCGTTGATACAGCTCCTTGATGAAACAGCAGCGTGCACACACTATCACCTCAAAAGTGGCAGCAAGCACAGCATTGTCCGTCCCATCACGGACGTGCTGCAGCAGCAGCAGCAGTGCAGTGCCCAACACGTTGCGCATTTGGCATTCAAAGACATAACTAGCTGATGGTGCGCCTGGCCAGCCGCGCTCAACCTCTGGACCTGGTGATGCACCTCGCCGCCAGGGCTACGTCTTTGAGCCGCTGCTGCGTTGTGTGGCATGGGTGGTGCGGCAGATTACTGCAGCTAACATCACCCCAACAACGTGGCCGCGTGTTCTGCAATTGTGCAAGCTGATTCCGGTGCCCAAATCAGGGCAGGCTAGTGAGCCCAACAACAGGGACATGTATAGAGGCATTAGTGTGTCTAGCATTTATAGTCGTGTGGTTGACCGCCTCATGCACCTCCGCCTAGACCCAACTATGGAGAGCCTAGGTGTGCGTGCTGTTACACAGTGTGGTTTTCGCAAAGAACATGGCACAATTGATGCGTTGTTCACCCTTACGCATCTCATTAACAGGGCCCGCCACCAGCGTAAGAAGTTGTATGTTGTGTTCATAGATTTTAAGAAAGCTTTTGACACGGTTCCTAGAGACTTGTTGTTGGCACGTTGCAGGCAGCTTGGCATCCATGGCCGCTTCTTGTCTCTATTGGAGCGTCTATATGACACCATCCAGCTACAGGTGTCTGTGAATGGCAAATTGGGTGACCCTATTGATACGTGCCTTGGTACTAAGCAAGGAAGTGAGCTGAGCCCGCTGCTGTTTGGGTTGTTTATTGAGATGCTGCACGAGTTGATCACAATTAGAGGCAAGCCTGTTCCAGGTGGGGCTTCTGCTCCTCTTGGACCCAAGGTTGGCTCTCTTCATGTGCCTGATTTGCTCTATGCGGATGACGGCTGCTTGATTGCTGAGTCGCCGGCAGACGCGCAATGCTTGTTGGATTGCTTGCAGTTGTTTTGTGAGATCACTGGCATGGAAGTCAACATGCAGCCTAAGAAGACGTGTGTGGTGGTGTTCCGTGGCAAACGTGTGCCACGCCCGCGCTCAACTGCGTTCACGTATGCTGGTCAGCCCCTGAGCATTCAGAGCAGCTACACATACCTTGGTGCAGTGTTGCATGAGACCAAAGGTCTGCAGCCGGCAGTTGATGCTTTGGCAGCGTCTGGGCTCAAGGCCATGCATACCCTCTTGGGCCGCTTCCGTAAGCAACGCATCACACAATACGACATGAAGTGCCGCATGTTTGACATCATGGTTGAGCCTGTTATGTCATACGCATCTCATGTGTGGGGCCCCGAGTTGTGCCATACAGGCTTGTTCAGGCGCACAGGGTGGCGCATGTCTGCAGCTGACAAGGTGCATGTGTCATTCCTTCGCTACATGACTGGGGCTGGGCAACGCTCCAGCATTGATGTGCTGATGCGCGATCTTCACCGCTCGCCTGTTCAGCACCATTGGGTTGTGCTGGCGGCGCGCTGGTGGGAACGCCTTAGGGCCATGCCCGTTGATCGTCTTGCGCGGGTTGCGTGGGTGTCGGATGTGGAGTTAGCATTGAGTGGTTGCAAAACTTGCTGGACATACTATCTGCTGCACACTATGCAACGCCTTGGTGTTATACAGCAGGCTGCATGGCGTGGGCCTGGGGTGACGGCTGCAAGTGTATGTGGGCTTGAGTTGCATGCTACAGCCGTGTCTGCTGCCCTTGCACGCTTGGTTAAGCAGGGGTGGGCCGATGCAGGTGCGGAGGATGCTGACCCAAGAACAGCACCAAGCAATCATGTTACTATGTGCACACATGCTGCCTGGGTGCATCCTATGGAGGCTGATGCTGCTTTTGACCGCAACACACAACCTCAATACATGCAATTATGCTTGCCGTTCCGGGTGTTGCAGTGCCTTGCACGGCTTCGCACTGGGGCTGCACAGTTGGAGGTGCAGCTGGGTAGACATGCCCGCCCTCGGGTGCCCAGGCAGCAGCGGTTGTGTAGACTGTGCTCGTGTGCTAATCCTGTTGCAGCTAGCCGAGCAGTTTGGCGCACACGCGTGCACGCCCGGACTGGGACCTATGACAATGTGGAGGATCTCAAACACTTTCTGCTAGAATGCCCTGCATATGACCACTTGCGCGGTGCCTGCCCTAGTGTGTTCTATCCTGCGGGTACTGTAGATCGCTATGCTAACGAGTTGGTGCCGCGCATTCTAGACTGTGAGGATCAAGAGGGCTTGGCTGTGGTGGTTTATCAGATGTGGTTGTATCGCTCAGTGTTGCTGGGGTTGTCCCCTGACCATCAAAGTGTGCCAATTCAGCCTGAGGGTTATGTCCCTGTAGATGACGCCTTAGACGCTGTTGCTCCTAGCCCGTGATGAGTTTAGGTTACTTGACGAGTTACACATGCATCCTGTCACATTATCGGTTTGCTGCCGCCTTTATGCCGCCTTAGTTGCGCTGCCTATCTCTCTGGCTGTGTGATCTTGACAACATGCTTTTTGGTTGGTGTGCTTCTTCAGCACATGCTGTTGGCTGATTGGGGTGTGTCACTGACACACCGCAGATATAATCTTATGCTCAATCTGGAGAGACCCTGTGCTCAACGGATGGCCTCAATGGGCTACATTGTGTGCTCATCTTCTTTCGTCATGCGTTGACATTGTGCTCATTTTGGGGTGGCTCATACCATCTGAGATGGTGACTGGACCCACATGTAACTACTCTCTCTCAAATAACTACTGGTGGTCAACCACAGGTTGGCCTCCAGCATGCTCATACATCATGTGCGGTGTAACCCTGATAGTTTCGTACATCTGGCTGGCTGCAGGCTGGTGCTGTGTTCACACCAATTGAGGTGGCATGGGTGCAAGGTGTGTGCGTGAGGCGCGAAACAGCTGATGGCGGCCATCGCGCTGCCCAGCAGCAGACTACCAGTGGCAGTAGGCCGTGCAGTGTGGAAATTCACACGGTTGTGTTATGTGCAGCACACCATGCATGGCTAGCAGCTGCGGTGCATGGTGGAATCGCCACACAGTGCAACTTGCATGCAGTCTGCCATGAGCTTGCGAGTAGCATGCAAACTACTGTGCCATTGTACTCAGCTCAACGCCAGCAGGTGTATGCACACCTGCATGTCTCTTCAACTTCGCTGCACCATGTGACAGCTGCTGTCCGCTCTATGCGCTGCCGCAGACCATGGAGACAACTACTACTTTGCTTTCGGCGGCTGCCATCGCTGGGCGGCAGTGAAGCAGCTGCGACTGCCAACAATACTGGCACGCTTGATTCGCGTGAGCGCGTCTTCCATAGACACGTACCTGGGCGCTTCCAGCCCATTCAGGCGACGAAGGCAGCAGCAGCAGCAGCAGCAGCAGCAAGGGTGTCAGTTGGACAAGCAGGTGTACCCACAACAGCACAGCGAACAAGAACAGCTGCGGCAGCAGCTGGTGCAACAGTGCAGGGTGTCAGGCCATGCGCTTGGGTGATTTGGAGCAGGGCTGCTCATGAGCATAGTGCCTATCAGTGCTGCGGCTGCGCACGTTTGCGCTCCATGTGGCGCCTGACTGCCCACTGACTGGCGGCATGGTTGCTTACCTTTGCCTAGCTGTCTGTTAGCTACTGTGGCAGACCCTTTCTAAGTTGTATTTGTTTGTGTGCATCTTTGGCGGGGCCCCCGAAGTACGGTACTGCATTGCTTACAGCATTGATTGGGTGGGGGTGCTTGCAGCTCTCCTGACTCAGGATCCACGGTGGACATGCTACTATTAGTCAACCTTTTCAGGTCACCAGGTCAAGCACGTTGCTGTACCATGCGCAGGAAGTCAGCTGAATCATGTTGTGGATGCTTCTCATTCCACCTTGATTGCTACTGCCAGCATGGTGCGTCATCCTGGCTGAGGAGTCGCCACCGTGGCGGGGCGGCCCCTTGCAAACTCCACTGCTGCATGGTGGCTGATCACTGCGGCGATGAGCGCGTGCTGTTCATCATCATCATCAAATTACCAGATCAGATGCTGTTATGTCCACGCGTGTGCGGCAGCCTTGGTAAGTTGCAGCAGACATCACTCTTGTATGGGGGCCTTGTGCAGATGCACGCACTGGGTGCAGAACCCGAGGTTCTGCTAGTATGCCATATCAGGTGCCGCCTTACACATTTTGCTGTAGCACGGTCGCACGGTCGTACAATCACACATGTATTCCAGCTGTGCATGCATTTAAGAGCGAAACAGCCTTGGGCTGCAGCAAGAGGGAGGCAGGGAGGGCCAATATCGCCTGTTTACCACTGAGCACGGATTGATTGACGGTATATCACTTTTGGTTGATATCAGCGCCAGCGCCAGTGAGGCACGCCGGGACATGGCTGTGATCGGGTGGCTAGTGTATGCTGATGACAATGCTGTTGTCATCAGTCAGGAGGATGTGCGTATGGCGGCACCACCTTGAAGGCCTGCGCAGGTCTGCATGAAGTGGCAAAGGCGCAAGCAAATCGCTCAAGCGCAGTGCTCGCACTTGCTAAATAAGCATTACTACACTATGCAGTCAAGCCAAGACAACCGCAGCCGTTTTGAAAACCGGGCTATGCTATCAGGGCAGCCAACAGCAGTGTTTGAACAGACAGTAACATGGTGGTTCAGGCTGAGGCTGTGTAGCAGAACCCAGGGCTCTCCGCTTAGGCATCTCCACCCACAGCTGCTGAACTGCTGACTGATGCACAACGAGCTTTGCTTGTCTGATATAGTGTCGGCAACCCCTGAGCACGTCTGGCAGAAGAGCAAAGTGGGACCCTGGGCTGCAGGTGGCCCTACGATCACACGTCATTGATGATATATTGTTAGCAACAAACACCGAAAATTATTTCTCTCCGAAGCACCTTCCCGGTCCAACCGTAGGCTCGAATGGCAGGTGAGCAGCAGGCTGTCGTGCAGCAGCCAAGCTACCTCTGACACACATTAAGTAATGTTACAGTTGAATAATACGCAGCTGTTACTAGCTTCCGTGTGTTGATCGGTTCTGTGTCTGGAGAAAGGAAGCCTCGATCTGTGTGTCGTGCCTGCAGCCAAACATCTACAAAGCAAGGGCCTAGAGGAGGCTGATGCCTCAAGGCTGGCTTCTGCATTTGCGGAGAAGCTCAGCCCACCTCTCACGAAGCCTGCAGCAATAGATGTGAGTCTGGTGCAGAGGACATGGATGACAGCAGTGCTGTGTGATGAAGATGCAAGGCCCCAGCACAGCAGTAGCAGGCTTTACCAGGTGGTTCACGTGCGTTCGATATGGAATCTGCAGCTTGTGGCTGATTTGTTAGTGCTCTGGACAGCTTGGCGAGCTCACTAGCCTGTCAGACATGATACAAACACCTTCTGCTGCACAAAAGCTGGCAATTTGCAGTGCGGCTGAACAACAGGTTATCCCAATACTGTCAACATCTTCCAGATGTTGATGCTTGGATTTGATAGTCATGGGGTTCCTCTGCCAGCCATCAAGGTCAGCCGTTCACTGTCATGATGCTGCTCCTGCTGTCATGACTTTGCAGGACTTCCTGGCCAAGTTTGTGGCGCTCAAGACGCCACTGGAGCTGACAGACTGGTGCAGCTGCTTCGTGCGCTGCACCGATCTGCTGCAGCTGCAGCCAGCCACTGTGCAGCACCATCTGGACAAGCTGAACGATGTGATGGATGTGGCTGACGAGCACCTGGTGGCCACGCTGCTCAAGACGCCCAGCCTGCTGCTGCACGACCCGCAGGACATCGGGGAGAAGGTGCGCCGGGGGGGGGGGCAGCAGCGCATGTATCTCAAGGCATAAGTTTTGCCTGATACTGTCTCCATGGGGAAGCAGCTGCAGCGTTGGCCAAGCGTGCTGCAGTGCAGGGCAGGGGCAGGGATGTCCAACAGGCACGTGCTCGTGTTGGTGGTTGGGCACAGCACAGCAGGTTTGGTGTGCATGAATGTGCTATGCCCACACACCTGCGTGATGTCTGCTGCTGTTGCTGCTGCTGCTGCTGCTGTGCTGCTGCAGGTTGCTGCGCTGCAGGCTGTGATGGCACTGCCTGAGGAGGAGGCCAGCGCCCAGCTCATCATTGAGCGGTGCGCCACGCTGCTTGCAGGACATGCTGGTTATTCCCTGTCAGCCTGTCAGCCCAAAAGATGCAGCAGATCAGCTGTTTTGTCACACTGCCACTGGCAGCTGTGGAGTGCGACATGGAGCCAGCGTGCAGCACATGCGCCGACCGTGCTTCGTGAAACAGCAGGGTTTGTGGGACAGTTGTAGAGGACGAAGCAGATCAGCTATGATGATGAGCGATTGCAGCAAACGCTTGGACTGTGGACATGTTGCTGCCGTAATCTGTGGCTCCCCTGCCGCTGGCTACCTCGTGCAAGGATACACAATGCATTATCCTTGCACAACCCAGCTCCACACTATACCAAACATCTTACCCCTGCCAATGCTACATCGTATCTGCCCAACCGCTGTATTACTTTTGATACCGCAGCTTTTCCCGCTACCCGGCCATCCTGGCACGCTCCGTTGATGCGCTTGAGGCGCAGCTGTCTGGTCTGGCTGATCTGCTGGGTGCTGACATCCAGCGTGCTGCGCGCCTGGCGTTCAAGGTGCCTGCGCTGGCAGCAGCGTCCAGCGAGGAGCTGCAGGAGCACATGAGCCTGCTGGAGCGGGTGAGCGAGCGTGCCTCTTGTTCTGAGCAGCTGCCTGTTTGGGTAGCGTTCAAGCAGCTGACGGCGTTGCAGCGGTACTAGTAGCACTCCTGCAAAGCACTGTGGCTGTGTGGATGTGCTTGCGCTTCCTGAAGTGGCAGCTGGTTTTCAGACCAGCTTACGTGCTTTCAGCAGGAGGGAGGCCGCCTTGCAGCACGACATTGGCAGGTGACAGTGCACCACTTGTCGCACAGGGGGGGGCATCGCCAGAGACAGAGTGTTGCGCAACTGATGCCACGTCATGGTGCCTCGCTTACGGTGTTTGCCTGCTTGCTGCAGCTGCTGGGCCTTGAGCGCAACGTTGTGCGCGCGCTGGTGCTGCGGCAGCCGTCGCTGCTGGCGCGCACCACTGAGGGCTTGGCTGGCAAGGTGGACGCCTACGCAGAGATGTTTGGGCGCGACAGCGTCGGCAAGGTGCGTATGAAAGGGAAGAGGGGGGAGCGGCGGGCATGACACAGTGTGTGTGCTCCATCGCAGCTGCAGGGTGGCAGAGTTTGTGTTGGTGAGGCAGCTGGAGTGGCGGGCCTGTTGCTGAAGTGGTTGAGTTGACAGCAGTGTATGTTGCGAGGATCGACGCAGCTCTGGCCAGATGCTGTTTTCAAGCTGACCGGCTGGAGTTGCACAGCGTCAACAGCAGCTGCACAAAAGAACGTAGCTTGCTGCATGTGCAAGGCAGTGACGGTTTTGATCACCATGCTGTCGGCCCGCATCTTGTCAGCGTCTGTTGTCCTGTTGAGCATATCACATATGGCTGCCTTCCTGCACGCTCATGTGCATCCCTCACGTGTATGGCTGTTGTTATGCAAAACAAAACCCTGCGGTGTGGTGCCGCCGCGTGCAGGCTGTTGCTGGCGCGCCGCAGCTGCTGACGATGCGCGTGGATGCTCGGGTGCACCCCTCATATGTATCTCGCTGTTTCAAACGATTCCAATGCTGTGCCGCTGTGCCGCTCTGCGCAGGCTGTTGCTGGCGCGCCTCAGCTGCTGACGATGCGCGTGGAGGCTGTGCAGGCGCGGCACGAGCTGCTGGCCAGCCTGGCCGCGCTGCAGCCGTCATGGGCCAGCCAGCTGGCAGAGGCCAGCAAGGAGACGCTGGCGGTGTGGCTCTGCAGCAGGTGCGGCTGCTTGCTTGATGTACTGCTGGCTCTTGTCGTGGTAGCAGCTTTGAGAAGACTTGCATGCGTGCTGCTGTTTGTGGGACGTTGGTGTGATGTCATTGAAGCGTTGCTGTGTTTGCCGGTAAGTGTAGGTGGTCGGCGCGACACGCGTGGGGCAGACATCAGGCAGAGTGTGGCTCTGCAGCAGGTGCGGCTGCTGATGTACTGCTGGCTTGGCGTGGGGGCAGCGTTGAGCGGACCGCATGCATGCGGTTTACGGCACTTGGGTGTTGAGCAAGGACACGCTGGCGGTGTGGCTCTGCAGCACGTGCGCCGCTTTTGTGTGATGTCATTGAAGCGTTGCTGTGTTTGCCAGCAAGTGTAGCTGTTGGGCGCGACAGGCGTGGGCCAGGCGTCGGGCAGAGTGTGGCGTCTGCAGCAGGTGCGGCTACTGATGTGCTGCACCTGCTGGCTTGTAATGGTAGCAGCGTTGAGCAGACCTGCATGCGTGCTGCTAGTTGCGTGACTCAGGGTTGAGCAAGGTGGCGCTGGCTGTGTGGCTCTGCAGCAGCTGCGCCGCTTTGGGTGTGGAAAACCACCGAAGCGGTGCGTGTTGCTGCTGTGCTGGCCAGCAAGTGTGGCTGTTCAGGGCGTCAAGCGTGGGCCAGACGTAAGGCAGGGGGCGCTAAAGTGTAGCTGTGCAGCAGGTGCGCTTGTTGGGTTGTCCCATTTGCGGCGTTGAGCAGGGGCGCATGGGTGCTGCTGTTTATGTGGTCATGGGTTCAGCAGCGTTGCGTTGTGCAGCAGGCAAACAAGCAAACAAGCGTGGGTATTGAGGCTGGTGGACTTGGCAGATCAAGGATGGGAAGGCACTGTGATGTCTCGCGATGTTGATCATTGTGGGCAGAAGGTGTGCGTGGTGTTGGCACTGGTTTGATGTTGTCTGCCTGTGCCGCCGCATGCATGCATCATGTGTGCGGCTGCACAGGACTGCATTCATGCTATTTGAATGCTTTTTGTGTGCACACACTCTCTATGTGGCTGCGTGTAGCGTGGCTCAGGTCGGCTGTGATGTGGGTCATGCTGCTGCTGCTGCTGCAGTGAGAAGCAGCTGCTGCTGCGTTATGGTTGCAATCACGTAGACTGCAACCCCTTTCGCTGCTGCTGCTGCAGTGAGAAGAAGCTGCGCCGCCTGGAGGTCGCCAACGAGTCGAAGCGGCTGGCCAGGCTGCCGCTGTTCAGGCTGCTCAGCCACAGCGAGGGCCGCTGGGCTGATGAGCTGGCACGCGCAGGCGTGGCAGCAGACGGCAGCCGCGTGGGTGAGTGGCTGTGTGCTAGGATTGAGCTGTGAAGATCCCTAGATCTGCGTGGCCTGTTCGCGATCTGGTATCAGTTGCCGGTTCTGTATGCTTGTGTTATACATGAGTCATGTTGTACGTGCTGCCTTCCAAGCACGTTGTGGTATGGGGATGTGGCACAGAACGGCAGCCTCATCCTGCACGCGTTGCATTTGAAAGGCTGCTCCAGATGATCACTGCCATGGTGCACATGTTCCTGCTGTGTCCTCTGCTGGCCAGTTAAACTTGCACCTGCTTGTCTGCGTGTTGTTGTTTGCCCAGCAGGTGGAGCAGCAGCGGAGGCTGCAGGCGACGATGCAGGCGCCGCGGAGCATGCACACGAGCCGGGCAGCCGCCAGAAGCGAGCCAGGGGTGGACGCAGAGAGCGTCAGCGCAAGGAAAAGGCAGCAGCGCGCGCAGCAGCCACAGCAGAGCGCGGTGAGCAGCCCCGCAGCGGCAGTGCAGCAGCAGCGCCAGCAGCACGCAGTGCACCGGCCGCACCAGCAGCAGCAGGTGGTGGCAATGCAGCAGCTGCTGGCAAGCCCAAGCGGCCACGCGGCGGCAGGCGTGAGCGTGAGAGGCGCGAGCGCATCGCGCGGCGTGAGGCAGCCGGCAAGGAGGCAGGCGAGGGCGGCAGCGAGCAGCAAGAAGACGAATTTGGGGCAGACTACGCGCCCAGCGGCGGTGCTGCAGCAGCTGGCGGCAAGGGGGGCGAGGCGCAGCAGCAGAAGCAGCAGCAGTCGGGAAACGGGCAGGGCGGGGGCGCTAGCGCTGAGCGCCCCCGCCGGTCGCGTGGAGGTAGGCGCGAGAGGGAGAAGCGGGAGCGGCGCGAGGCGCGCGCTGCGGCAGCCGGCAGCGCAGCGGGCGGTGCGGCGAGCGACAGTGAGGATGGCGGGGCCGCAGACCCGGCTGCAGGCGGGCCCAGGGAGGACTTTGGTGCAGGGTTTGGGCCGGGTGGCAGCGGCGAAGGTGCAGGCGATGGTGACGGGGACTGCGGGACGCACAGCGGTGATGGCAGCGGTGATGCTGGGGGTGCGCGGCCCAAGCGTGCCACGCGCGGGGGCAGGCGTGAGCGGGAGAAGCGGGAGCGGCTGGCAGCACGGCTGGCAGCAGCAACAGCGACTGCTGCTGCGGCAGCTGCGCTGGACGCGTGAGGTTGCTGCGCTGGGGTTTTGAGGCGTATGTGCGGTGTGTTATGGCAGGGAGGAGGCATTGTGAGAAGCACTTTTGCCTGGCGCTTCCAGGTTGCGGCAGCCTGTCAGCAACAGGGATTGGCATGCTGCTGTGCGTCTGCTGTTGTTACTTCTGTGATTTGGAGTTTGCGAGTTGTGAGTTGATTGGCAGACGTGCCTCCACGTTTGACGGGCATGTTGCTGTGCATCTCTGTGTTGGCATGCATTGCACGTTGCTTGCAAGGACTGATGGTTTGTTGCGCTGTGAATCCGGTGTCCTGCAATCCTTTATGATGTGTCATGTACCACTTGCACACTGTGTTTGAAGTCACAAGCTGTGACTGCTGTGGCAAGGCTTGTTCTGTGTTATTACTCACAGCAGTAGCGCGTCAAATCGTTGACAGACATATGTGAACCGATGTCTGAAAGTTTACACAAAGATCATGAGTGGTCATGCACCCAATATTGTGCTTTCGTTTGCTTGGCAGTAGGCAATACTGCGCGCCGCTGGCACGACATATCGGTCGCAACATAAGCGAACTGCAGTAAGCATCGCACATCTAACTGCCTGACTTGTGAAACCTTGTAAGTACACTGCCATGTCATGACACCTGCGGCGTTCTGCAGCTGACTTCGATTTGAACTTCGCGTGGCTGGCTGATTTGAAGCTTACGCGACTGTCGCAGTAGCTGCACCGGCACAATACTTCTCAAGCAGCGTTGCAATAAAAAAGCTAGGCGCAGCACTGCTTGGGCATGCTTGAGGAGATTTGGGACTCACCAGCTGATGTTGCAGGCCTGGGTTGTCATGTGCTTGTGTTTCCACATCTCGTAACCGGTGTGTTTAGTCGACCCCCATGTGCCTTCAGGTGAAAGGATAGAGCTCGTCTAGCAAGCAGGTGGCTGCAGATCCATCCTGCAAGGAGAGGCCCTGTGCCACCTGCTGGTACAACAGCAGCGTGGAGTCACCAGCATTTTCTTGCCAGTGATTTGACTGTCTTGAGCACATACTTATCTCATATGCTGTTCTATTCTGCAGGTCGTATGAGGCGTTTGTTGCCCAGGACATGTCAACTGCTCTGGCAAGCCTTGCTATTGCTAGCAGCAGAGGACAGCATAACTGCTGCTGCGCTCTCCGCACGTCAGCTATTCGTCAAGAATTAAATTGCAAACGCGATCGACATTGCCTGCTTTAATAGGGTCATGGCTGGTATATGATATGGGACACGCTGCTAACGCTTCCCTGTTGTTTTGCCACCTGCGGCCCTGTTCCTCACCGTAGCTGCCCTGCTTCTCACCGTAGCGGCTAGGTTGAAGCTACAATACGTGATATCCATATGCTCCTGGCGTTTTTGTGCGTGCCTTCTAACCCACACCTGCTGCTGACACAAAGCTTGGAGCTCGATCACAGCTGCTGATCTTGCCGGGCGCCTCCCCTTAGCCTCGAAATACGTGAAACGATGAACGGACCACCTGGGCTGCAGCAACAGGCAGCTCAACACCGGCTCCAAGGAACAAGGTTCAGCAGGACAGCAAACAACAGAATCAGCCCTAGGCTCTTGCCATTTCAGCCACACGCCAGCAGCATATCCAGATCAGCCGCGCATAAGCCTTGGCAGCAACCCAGCAGGTGCAGCAGCAGCTCAGCAGCGCAGCTCTCAGTCAACTGCACCACCCGCAGCAGCAGCGCTAACTGCTGTACCCGCAGCAGTTGCGGCACCACCAGCAGCGGCAGCAGCAGCAGTACCCAGCAGCCCCGCAGACTCACAATATGCAGCGCAGCAGCAGGCGACCGCAGCCAGTCGGTGGCTTCCTCACTGGCCGACAGCATGCAGCAGCTGCTGGCTGCATTGGACGCCCTATACAGGTTCAGTCGGCCCCACACCATGCTAGGCACGTTTGTGAGCATTGTGTCGGTGTCTAGCATGGCACTGGGCAGTGCTGCGTGGAGTGCTGCTGCGCTGACGGGGCTGTGCCAGGCGCTGGTGCCTGCGCTGCTGATGAACATTGCAATCGTGGGCATCAACCAGGTGTATGATGTTGAGATCGACAAGGTGAGGACAATGCAAGCATACAGCGTGCACAATGCATAGTTGTGCCAGAAAAACCTCTGTGGGTATTTGAGGCATATATAGGTATAAATATATGTGCAGTGCTGTGTGTATGGGTGGTTGAGGGCACCACTGCACATGTGGCAGCGCAAAACGCCACGGCGTGCTGAGTCCTGGACCAGGCAGTATGCTTCCACCAACAGAAAAGTGACCCAGCAAGCACGGCATTACTTGTAAGCTGCAACGCTGCTGCAATGCTGCTGCAATGCACCACGCACGCTGCAGTGGCGCATACATCTGCCTGCACAACCCTAGGTTTCATGTGTGTCTCTGGTCGTAGACGTTTGCTCACTCTTTTGTACTTGCAATAACTTGTGCAATGCTGTTTCTTGCACGCATTGCTGCTGCGCTGCTTGTCTCGCAGGTCAACAAGCCCTACCTGCCACTGGCCTCAGGAGACCTCAGCATGCAGCAGGGCGTGGGCATTGTGGCAGGCACAGCAGCGCTGTCGCTGCTGCTCGGAGTGCTCAGCGGCTCCCCTCCGCTACTCGCAACACTCCTGCTGTCGCTCGTCCTCGGCATCTTGTACTCAATGGAGCTCCCCTTCATGCGCTGGAAGCGCTCGCCATGGCTAGCAGCGCTGTGCATCCTGGCAGTGCGTGCAGTCATGGTGCAGCTAGGGTTCTTCCTGCACATGCAGCATGCGGTTGGCGTCACCGGGTTTGTTGTCACGCGGCCGCTGGGCTTCACTATGATCTTCATGCTGCTGTTCTCAGTGGTGATCGCTCTGTTCAAGGACATCCCGGACGTCAAGGGTGACACACAGGCAGGCGTGCAGACCTTCAGCGTGAGGCACGGTGTGAAGAGCATCTTCTGGACGTGTGTGGGCTTACTGATGGCAGCATATGCAGGCGGCATTGGGTTTGCGCTGACGTCTCCGGAGCCGTGGAGTAGGCTGCCTGTGGCGCTGGGGCACGCAGCGCTTGCTGCGCTGCTGTGGTCGCGCTCTGCCAAGGTGAACGTTGGCCGCAAGAGTGAGATCACGGACCACTACATGTTTGTGTGGAAGCTGTTCTATGCCGAGTACCTGATCATCCCGTTCCTGCGGTAGCACGTTGGTTTGACTGAGTTGAGAGCTGGTGTCGTACATGTTGTGGTGGTACCGGCAGCAGTGTCAACAGCTTGCTGTCCAACACTTGAAGGTGTGTGTAGCAGGTAGTTCATTAATCAAGCTGCTGCTGCAGGCAGTGGGGCAAGGTATTCGCCGCTGAGGGTGGTTGGCAGATGTATCTCGGTGTGTTTTGAGGGTTGCAAACAAAGTTGGCGCTGTGCATGGGTATCAATGGTAGCCAGCCTGCATGTATGTGTTGTGCGCAGCCTGCATCTGCAGGTTGCTGGTTGTCATTCTGGTGTCTTGGCAGTATTCGGAAGGCATGATCTGTGTACGTAGCACTGTACTGGGTGGCAATTGGGTGAAGCGCAGCTTGGCTGTCGCTGCAGTGCAGCAAGCACAGCTTTCAATGAGCGTATGGGTGCACATGGGGCATGCATGCAGCATAGCAAGCATTGAATCTTTTTGACGCCGAGGGGTGCCAGCAGATGTAAGTAGCTGTTCACTGCCGTGCAGGCAGGGTTGCTGCGCTGCTGCAGCAGTGGCAGCAGCTGAAGTGTGCTGCAGAGGTATGCGGCATGCTGCGTTTGATCTGTTCACCTGCAAATTGTGCACATCCGGATTAGGCATGTAGCTGCTGCTTGCATAGTATGCATTCACGTGCTCGGATGCATGATCTGTTTGTTTGTTGATGTAGGTTGGTATGTTATGCGCAGCTTGTGCTGCTGGCATGCATTATATACAAGGGCTCTGGTATATAACCCTGCAAGGCATTTTCAGTGTTGAACATCCACTGTGTTCAACGTGAAATCATGCTGTGCTGGGAGTGGGCTGAGTTGGTGCGACTGCATGGTATGCATGCTATCAGCCACTTTACAACCAGTTCTCTTCGGTGGCCTCCACACACGCGCCTGCATTCATGTCTTGTGCACATGCTGTTACTAACAGCCAGGGCGTGCGGCATGCGTTTACCCTGATATGGACAGACCGCAACGGGTATACCCTACGTAGTGCGAGACGGTGGATGCAGGGGTTCAGCCTGTGCTGCTCTCCTATACAGATATGCCAGGCCATTTGCTACTTCAGTTGGTTGCGCTCGGACTTTTTTGGCACTTGACGGGCAGGTATGACGATCCTGCTGCATGCAACTGCCAGCCCACTGGCTCCCTCTGGCATCTCTTGGCATGCACATTGCTGCAGTGCCCTGGCTGTCTATGTGGTATGCTTTTGATCCCGTGCTGTGCTTCTGGGAGCAGTTCATCTTCTGCAAGCAGCACTTGAGTTGTTCAGCCATGCTGTGTTGTGGTTACACCTGTTGCATCATACTGCATGCTTCTCCACAGCACTTGAAGAGTTGCCCTTGCCAGTGGCAGTGGTTTGCCACCATTCCTGACCGGAAGGGTCAGAAGCAATACTTCAATGATGTGGTGCCCACTCCATACTGTGTTATCAGTGCTGTGGACATTAGCTGCAGATGGCATGGCTGGAGAGCTTTATGCGCGGAAGCCAGCCAGCTAGCAGCTCTGCATGTCTGGCACAGCAGTGTGCAGGCAGGGGCAGACCTGTGGGCGGCACTTCCATGTGTTGCTCAGGCATTCATACAGTTGGTTGCAACTGCTTCCTTGTCACGAATCAGGTGGGATGGCGTTGTGGATGTTTGAACTGTGGGTGCTGCCAGCTGACCATATCATATGATATGCATTGTCAGCAGCTGACTGGACGGCTGTACAGTACCTCCTGGCTCGTGGTTCGTGCAAATGTTCTGTTTCAAGGCAAAATACCCTTTGTGAGGTAATGCGAGCTAGTGCGCGTCCGTATGCCCACAACCCTAGTACACTAGGACTGCTGTGACAGACTCTCCGTGCCACATAGGCAGGCGACCAGCTCTGATCAGCCCTGGCTGCTGAAACGTTGACCACCGCCCCAGTATCTGTTCACAGCATTAAACCATACGGCAGCAGCACACAGAGTTGCACACGATGGCCTTATTCGCAGTCTCGAGCCACAAGACGGCCGTGAAGGTCCAGAAGGGCAGCAACAAGGCAGGAAAGTTTGTTACGGTGCCATCTGTGGTGGTGTCCCGCCGTGGCCGCTTTACAGTGGTGAGCACTCCAGCAGAGGCCAAGAACAGCTGTGGTGCCGGAGCTGGTGATGGCCCCGCAAGCAGCCTGATCAGGGACGACATACGCATGACTCTATACTGATTATGCTTGTAGACCGAGCGAAGGGTGATCACCAATGTTGCTTCTCCTATCAAAGAGGAATGGCAGGTCAACCTGCACGGCCCGAGTGAGTCTGCGACACGGCAAGCAGCCAGCAACGCCACATTGGTCCGCATGAATTGCCATTACGTTGAATGCAATCTGAAAAAGCGATCGAGACCTGCTTGTGGAACTGGCAGCTGTGCTGGAGTTGTACTTCCTACTGCTGCTGCAGCTGCTGCTGCCTGTGTCGTGGCTGTTCTCTCGCCTGCAAATATCCGGCATCACAAGTACACCAACACGTTACTACACTACATTTACATCATGCAGATGCATTTGTAAGCAAGAGCGTTGCTGTTCAGACACTGCGCACTTACGCATTCCCTCCAGCAGTTGCATACTCACAGCAGCCATTGCTGCTACCCTGCTGCTGCGTCGTGCCTGCAGCCACAGATGTGCTGCGTGCTGACCTGCCAGGCCTGGTGACTGTGGAGGAGGTCAGGGCACTGGAGGTGAGCCGGGGCAGCCACACGCCAGCAGCGCTGTAGCACAAGGGTGTTGCGCTGCTATCCAATGCATCGACATGGTCACATGGATGCAAAATGATGCTAGTACGATCACACGGAAAGAGCAGCAGCGTGCAGAATATGGTGCTTTCTTATGCAGTTGTGGTGCCTCTTGCAAGGTCATTTCGTTGGGTGCCACAATGTCGATAACATTGCGCGATACCAGCCAGCAGCTGTGGAGATTCTGCAGGCATGCACCGTCACCCTGGCACAACACACACAGCAGCGTATGTGCATGATCCGATATCGCACTCACCCTGCTGCTCATCCTGCTGCTGCTGCTGCTGCTGCTGTGGTCTTGATGTCAGGCTGAGCTGGACAGCGGGGCAGGTGTTGAGGCGCTGCGCCGCTTCAACAAGGCCTTGCGCGACATCCCTGCCGACAAGTGGGGTGAGTAAGAACAATATCAAAACATGTTTTTGCTGCTCTGCTGTCATCCAGCAGCGCCTATGTGGCACATGTGCAGAGGTGCATGCATGGAGCCGTTGCAGACAAGAGAGGGTTTGTATGCATGCAGCTGCACGACACAGCTGTGGCGCACAGGCAGTGCTGCTGCGAGGCTTGCAGGTGGTTCAAGTTGCCGCTAGGTGCAGGCAGCAGTGCCCACAGCTTGCATAGCAATACTGCGTCGCGAATGGCATGGCAGCTGCCTATGCACGCTTCCGCAGTAACATGAGAATGAGGAATCAACGTTTCATCGTATCGAATGTAACTGTGTGCTGCTGTGCGTGTTGCTGCTGCAGAGGCTGTGCTGCGCCCGGTGTTCAACGAGCTGTGCTTCAACCTGGAGTCGTTCAACCCAGCCTTCGCAGCATGCCTGCTGCAGGTACGCCACAGCGCTGGCTCACACAGCAGCTGCATGTCACCAATAGATAGTGTCCGTGGCCGTCACCTGCGTCAAGTCACGGTGGCTGGGCCCCGCCACTCACCCTTTGTTTCAGCAGAGGTGCATGTCTGGCAACGCGTGGAGACAGATTAAGTTGCTATGCTTCTCCCAGCAAACCTGGTTGGAACACAACAGCCACATCCTGCAGTGTACCAGCTCGAGCACTACATCAGGTGCTAGAGAAGTGGGTGCACACTACACTCCCTGCAGAGCCCGTGGCTGACCACCGCTCATTCGGTTTGTCACTGCTTATTCGCATCCTACAGGTGCAGCGCACCATTGGCGTGTCGAACTACGTGCGCCGCGACATGGCGCTGAAGAACCTCATCCAGCCGCTGGCCGGCGAGTACGGCATGCACAACAACCAGCCGCAGCTCAAGACACACAGGTGAGCTGCCAGCAGCAGCAGCAGCAGCAGCAGTAGCAGCAGCAGCAGTAGCAGCAGCGGGCGGCGGCAGCAGCAGCAGCAGCAGTGGCGGTGGCGGTGAGGGTAGCGCTGCCGGCGGCGTCCGTCACAGGCTTGTTGCACTAGGTGTCAGCGTCACAGGCTTGTTGCACTAGGTGTCAGCGTCACAGGCTTGTTGCACTAGGTTTCAGCGGCAGGCTCAACAGCCATGGCATGTACAAGTGGCGCGGCTACGGCAGCTGCTGAATTGCTTCACCCTGCACCCCCTATCCTGTCTTGCAGGGTCTGTTCTCCGAAGCTGAAACCTTCCGCATCCCAGCACTGATGGGTGTCTTTGCACCAAACTCCTGGTGCTGCTGCAACTGCTCCTCACATCTCTGCTGTTCCCTGCAGGGAGCTGTTCTCGGACTTCTTCATGAGCCTGTTTGGCTACCCGCTGCCCCAGCTGCTGGCAGACAGCCCAGCGCCTGCTGCCGCGCAGCTGCTGTACAGCCAGATGATGCGTGACATCCTGGGGGGAGGCGGCCACGACGACCCTCTGGCACAGGTGGGCACGGCTTGGCCGTGTTTTCGTGCGTGGTGTTGTGCGTGTGTTTAGCGTGCGTTGGAAAGGGGCGGAGTGTGGGGGCACGTGCAGTGCATTGGCAGAGTTCAATGCAGCGGCCTGGATGCCCGTGGGTGGGGAAGCACTCAGCTGTTGGCACAGGTGTGGGTTTGCAGGCAGCGATTGAGCAATGGTGTGTATGTGTGTTGGTGGTGAGGGGGGCTGTGGGCACGCAAGGCGCTGGACAAGTGCATAGGCGTGTGCGGCTGTGTAAGTGTGCCCCCAATCCCATCTGCATGCGCGCTTGAGTGCTTGCCAGTGTTCTCTGCACGTGGCTGCGAGGCAGGCATGTACTGCTTGTGCCCCGCTGTTGCTACATATTGCCGTGCTTGCTGCTGACGCTGCTGCTGCACTGCTGCTGCTGAACTGCTGGTGCAGGCGTCATACGCGCTGGGCTACAACCTGGCGATTGAGTACCTGGCCGACTATGAGAAGACGTGGATGCTGGACTCCTTCAGGGACCTCAACGCACGCGTACTCAACAAGGACATCGACTGGATCTTCCTGGAGGTGCGCTGAGCAGTTTTAAAAGCACGTTTGTTGTTTGATTGGCTACAGCTACTGTTGAAGTACAGTTATGTTGTTGGTTCTTCTTTGGTATCGAATCATCATCACGAAGCGATGCGTTTCGGGCTCCAGTCAACATTGCAGGGCAACCCAAGGAACCCATTGAAAATCTTGTTGATGTGCAGATGTGCAGGCTTGCAGCTGGGCAAGGCGCCTGTTCGACAGCAGATACCCATCGCCCTGCTACACGGCATGAGTATGACGCACTTGCTGCCATGTATGTGCTGCGCACGCCTCCTGATCCTCTGCAGAGATCATTCTGCTGTTCCTGCTTCGGTTTACAGACTCCACCAGATGTCTGATGAGCTGTTGCTGGTTGCATTGCCGGTTGCTGAACCTCATGCTGCTTTTGCTGCTGCTGCAGGTGCATGCTGAGGGTGAGGCTGAGCACGCTGCCATTGGCCACAACGCTGTGCTCAACATCGTGCCCACCGAGCACGTGCCTATCCTGCGCAAGGCCATGGCAGACCACGACCGCGACTTTGCTGTCTTCTACAACAGGATGGCAGAGCTCATGGAGCAACACTAAATTTGAATGCAGCACACAACTGCTGCCTGGCAGGTGCACTACGGCGTGTTGACCACAGTTCGGCATGAAAGGTTGGCTGCGCTCATGGGGAGGCATTGACGGCAGGAGGTGCATACAAGCAGGCTGCTTTAATTCGGCCCTTCACACAGGTGGCAAGCGCGCAGACCATAAGCGGACATAGCAGCAGCACATAAGGGGCCAGGCCACCACAGCAGTGCTGTTATTGGCGCATCAAGCGTGGGATGCAACATCGGGATTGCAGCAAGAGATTGCAGTGATGCAGCGCTGCTTCATTCGTTTTGCTGCTTGAGGTTGCCAGCATGTGCCAACCTGGCGCTGCAGGGTATGCGAGGCATTGGGTCACCTGCCTTGCTGCAGCCTGGAAGCAGCTTCAGTGCTCGCTGCGAGCAGCGCAGGGTGGCTGCACCCAACGCAGGCCTAGGGAGGGGTGTGCCCAGCTGCCACGGGTGATGCGCATATGCATGCTGGTTGGCGGCATGCTGGTGGGCTCATTGTGAGGTTGGCAGGCTGGCAGGCCGCCACAGCGTGCCAAGCATGTGTGTGGCTGGATTGCTACGGCAGTAGCTGCCAGCAGCTGTTCAAAAGGCAGCGCCTCTGTGCATTACGCAGGATGCGAAGCTTTGGTCGGGGACGGGTGGGTGCTGCAACGGCCGTCGCACGCCATTGCCATGGGGCTTGACGCTGCTGTGTGTACATCAGTGATTGTGGTGCTCCTGAATATTCTTTTTTCGTAGCACCAGGTGGTGACTGACAGTTGAATTGATTGTAACAAGGTAACATGCCATTGTCAAAAGTTCAACTTCACAGCTTATGCATGGTCACCTCTTTCTTCCGCTCCTGAGGGGCGCGGGGCCGATGGCGTTGATGCTATGGCTTAATGGGTAACATGATGATGATGAGTTTATGCATGGTGTCATGCCGTACATGGAGTTGTGCCGAGCACACAGCCAGTCATGCTGTGTGGCACTTGGGCTGGCGGCGGTAGCATGCCCTAGCAGTACTGTAATGCGTCATGAGAGATTACAGTGTGACAGCCGCAGTTGACCCCCACGTTGACTGGGCTTGCTGCACGTGGATTAGCTATATTTGTAGTGTGAAATACGTTGTGTTTGCTACAGGCAGCATCAGCGTGTGCCGGAGATGATATGTCATGGTTACCGTGTGAAGGAATGACAGTGCTCGCAGGCCAGCCCGTGCAGCATTATTGTTGATGTTGTCTATGTCACATTATCATCGTGCTGGTGCTGTGACTGCTCGTGCTTTGTGAGCCATTACCTAATCAAGGTGTCAAGGTTGTCGGGAAGCAGGGCGACACACTTTGGGGTCGCCAGTCAGCTATTCGGACAGCTGAATGTTTATATGGTGTGATGTTATTACTGTTGGGTTTATACCAAAGGAGACGGGGCAGTTTTGAGGAAGGGCAGAGCCAAAGATGGTCGAACCAGGCGGGGCAAGTGCTCGCTGTGGTTGTGTCGGTTCAATTGCCCTTGTCGTGCAGGCGAGCACTTGCTAGAGGCCAAGCTGAGCAAGTCATTCTTGGCGTTGCCTTGTTATGGCGTGTGGCCACCCCTTGCACCCTGCCTGGCTGGTATTTAAACTGGTGCTTCCTTCTGCCAGGGCAGGGTTGTTTTGATACGTTCGCGTTCTCTCCCTCACTGTCAGTTTGCCATTGTTCTTTCTGGTTCTTATTCTTGTTCTGTCAGCGCCTCAGTGTGCTTTTGCCTCAGTGCAGCTGCCTTGCCTCAGTGCAGCAGTGTTGGTCCTCTTCCCTTATGGTAACTCTCTAGGCTTGTCTTACAACGGCAATTCCAGGTGTGTGCGAGTCTCTCTTTGATCTAACATTCAGATCTCACATTCAGATCTAGATCTAACCCGCTTCTAGCTTAGTTCAGCCTCGATACAGCTTGCATTGTGCAAGACAGCTGACTCTCAGTGCTTTTGGCAATAGCAGACGGCAGTAGTAGCAAGTTGTGCCAGCGCCGCCTCTTGCAGGGTTCAATAGAACGTAGTTAACGCAACCCTCACGCTAATTCGCTCATTCAGAGTCAGAGTGCTAGTTCGCTGTAGTTTATCTTGCCGCCTTTCTGTAGTAGAGTGCCCGCCAACCAAACCAACTTGGAGTACTACGCTGCTTTCGCGGTGTCTTAGTGCGCTTCTTCTTCATCTTACAGAGGCGCCAGAGAAGGATCTTCATCGCGGCATACCCTCCTTCTCCAGCTTATCAAAACAACCCTCTTTGGACTGGGCGCGACCCTCCGCGCAAGTTAATTCGGTGAGGGGCAACGCCAGTTGTTTGGGCAGGCGGTAGTGTTTGAAGCTTGCAGCCACAGCCCGGCAATTGCTGCCTGTGCATGTCCGACAGCACTAGGTCGCAGTTGCCGTGAGATTAGAACACCTATTTTCGTGGTTTACAGCTGCGTTGTATTACGCTTAGTAGTTCAAAGTGTCGACCTCGGGAACTCCGGATACTTCGGGGTCCCTCAGCTCTGTGAGTTCTCTTGGTTCGTTCGGCACACCTCTAGCTAATACACCACTTAGAACACCTGTTTTAGATTTAGAACAACTCGCTGAGCGTTTTAATGCCCTGCCATTAGAAGAATTTGACAATCCCATTTTTAGCAGTGCTGACCAGCCTTCACCTGCAGCAGCAGACGGCACAGCAGCACTTTCCCTGCCATCACCTGCTACCAGTTTGCACTCTGACGTTTTTGCCACGCCTGCAAGGCCGCTCAGACGTACTGCTAGCTACACCTGGAACTTTTTCAACGCCAGACAGTGGAGTGACCCCTTAGTTGCTGACACAGTCAACTACAGCGAGGATATGTCACGCGCGTTTGTGAAGTTGTATGGGGGGACGCCAGGGATTGAGGGTTTAGATCATCTTGCTGAGTATGACAAACATGCTAGACATTTTCCTCCTAACACCTCCTGCCCTGCTGTGCGTGTCAGGACAGAGATAGCATGGCTTGCAAACAGCTATGAGCCTCACTCACCCTTTCAGATGTGGTGTGAAGAAAAGCTGTTCACTGTGCTTGCCAACTTAGACAAAGCTGTTAGGACAGGCACCCAGCAGGAGAAGTCTGACGCCGCTGAACAGGCTGCTACTGCTCTGGAAGCCGCCATAGTCGATTACAAGAAGGAGTTTTGTGGCAGTAGCAGTAAGGATCTGGCAACACTGCTGGGCACAGAGTTCAGCCAGAACGCCTCACTGGTAGACATCATCAAAATAGTGAACCAATGTAGCACACTGTATGGCATCAATGCTGGCCGCTTGCCTGAAGAGTGTGGTGTAGTTGAACTGCTGCTTGAAAGAATGCCGCCAACGCTGTCAACTAAAGTTTCTCTTGGCTTGGCAGCGCTCGCAGGCACAGAGGCAACAAGGAACACCCTAGCCAACGTGGGTAAGATTCTTAGGAACCTGCTCAAATCGCGTGAAAGTGTTCTGTTCCTGCAACTAGGTGCACACAGCAACCATGCCGCAACCAACCAGTTTGATGATGTGCATGCTGCCGCTGCACCTCGCCCTAGCTCCTCCGCTAACAAAGTTTCCTTTAGCTCCGATGTTAGCAGCCTGGCCTTCTCCCAGGCCAGCGAAGTGGACAAGTGCAGGGCTCTAGCTGTCATCAACCCTCAAGGCATCTGCCCTGTTCACAAGGACGGCCACATGCTGAAGGACTGCCCGCATGTTTTAGGTACCAAGCCTGGGCGCGCAAAAACCAGGACAACTGTAGAAGTAAATGCTGCCATGCTTGACTCATCACAGAGTGCCGATGACCCTGTTGCCAGCCTTAGTGACCAGCTGCAGCATGCGTTTACAGAAGCGATGGGCAACGCCGCACAAGTCTTTGCAACTCACACTGCGGGCGGGTACCAACAGCAGCCCAGACAGCACTATAGCCAGAACAATGACAGGTACCCTAGGCAGCAGCAGCAATCTTTTAGGCCGCAGTACCCACCTTGCGAAGCATGCGGCACGCCTGGCCACCCAACCAGTGCATGCTGGGTGCTCAGGCCGGACAAATGCTCTGACCAGTCGGTGCTTGGCCAGCACTACCGAAACATCCCTGATGAGTGCAAGCCGCTGTTCATTGCTAACTTAAAGAAATTTAGCCTGTAGGACATTGTAGCACCTCAACTGCAGCAGCCTGCCACAGGGCCGGACACATACCCGCCCAAGGCTGCGCATGATGGACATAGGATAGCATTCACTGTGACTGGTGGCAGCACATTTGCCGCACCTTGCAGTGGACAGCCAGATACTGTTGTGAATAGCATGTTGGCCAGCACTTCTAACCCATCTGATTGCCAGCAATGTACGGGCTGCGGTCACCCATGCGATGTTAAATTTAGCTTAGCGCGTGACACAGTTGGCGCTCTCACATGGCAATGCCCTCAGCAGTTCACCTCCGCCTGCATTTCTGGTGTGCCGGTTTCTACTTACAATCAAGTGCTGCACGCTTGCGTAGCCCGCTATGCAGGTCAGCTCCCCGTTAGCTACACCACCTCCAAAACGCCAGACTGCGAGTGCATGGAAGTGTCAACCAGGGGCCAGGCGAAGTCCTCCGCTGCAACCCCTGCTAGCAACGTAACCGCACCAACCTGTAGTGAGCCTAGCAAGGGCAGCACTTCAGCTGTGCACAAGCAGAAACTTGTCAGCTTTGCACCTGCTGAGCCGCAGAAACCTAGTAGCACGCAAACACAGCAGCAGTCAGGCCTTGGCAATGGCTGGGTTGTTTTGCCTATGGATGCTGCGCGCACTGCACTGCCTTCCCTGTTTAGCAGCAGCCAGTCTGACGTTTCATTAACAGCGGCGGCAGTGTTCACCGGCAACCACGATGCTGCGTTTGATTCAGCTGCAACCGCTGCCGGCATGGCAGCAGCTGCACGCTGCTTTGATAACGAAACATACAAGGCTAAAAAGGGTGGCGTGTGCAAGCTGTTGCAACCGCTGGACAGGATAGAGGACTGCATGATGATAGCCCCATTTAGCAGGCCCAGCGTTCGGCTCGCTCTGCCTGACATAGTTTATGCCGACACCTGCTCCGATGCCACCTTTATGCGCAGGACTTTTGCTGTGCAGAATGGCATTGAGTGCAAAACAGCAGTAGGCAGCATGACTCACATGCGCACAGTCGGTGGCATGGTGTCTAAACCCACCACAACCACCGAGCTGATCTGCTTAGTGTTTAGGAAGGGTACACCGCAGGAGCATCGTGTTGCCTGCAATGCCATTGTTGTGGATAATGATGCATTGCCATACGATATTATCTTAGGCACACCTGTCCTGCATGTGCTTGCTTGCTCCATAGATTTCATGACAGAAACCATGCTTGTCAGGCCCAGGTTCTTCCAGCATGGTGACTGCGACACTCACTTCACATGCCCTATCGTCACCACCGAGCCGGGCAAGTCTATCCCTAGCCCACTGTTAGTAGAGCCGTCAGTAGCAGCCACGCAGGCCAGTGTTATTGATGCACCACCTGCCGCTGCGCCGCTTGCTCTCTCAGACCTCGCCTTCACCACCTGCGCCTGCACCATGAGCGTATCGCAAGATCCTGAGCACCTGTCCGACGAGGAGCTTGACTTTGGGGACAGTGATGATGCCCAGGAGGGCCAGGAGCATTCCTCTGACACCGGCATGGAAGAAGAGCCTGTAGCTGGGCCTGGCATGCAGGTGGACGATAGCACTAGGCAGGGGCATGATGGGCAGGGTGGTGATGAGGGCGTGGCGGCAGCAGCTAATGCTACTACCAACCGTGAGCCACCCGCTGCACCTAGGAGGAGTGTGCGTGACCGGCTGGGTGGCATGAGTAGGAGCTATGTGGATGCTGCTCGCTCTAGCATGCATGCCAGTTTTGCTGACCCTGTTGCTGTGGCAAAAGAGATGAAGGCAAAGTTCTTCGATAGCCTAGCGACTGGTGGGGTGGACAGGTACCTGGCAACCAGCTCGGCGGACGCCTTTGGCGCCGTGGCCAGGGCCACCATCCTGGGTGCTGCTAGCATGTTTAGGTTTGCAAGCGCCATTGGGCCCATTTTAGCTAACCCCGCTAGCCGCACATCTGCTTCCCAGATGCTTAGCCTGCAGCAACAGTTGTTGCTGACTGGAGACCGCATGCTAGTGTCTAGTCGCGGTGGTGCGAGTGTGGCGGGTGATGCACAAGGCCGCATCGTAGCTGCACTGCAGGACAGTAGCTTCATGGGATGCTACGACCTAGAGCAGCTACAGATGGCCCGCGTGCACGCGACCGGGTCCCCAGAGCCTTCCCTGGGCTTGACGTGGGGAGGTACGTGTGACGCGTGTGGCTTTGTAGCGCATCTGCCCCTACATGAGTGTTCACCCGCAGCCGCACGAAGTAATGGGGCCTCAGCCTGCCTGACTGAGGGGGCTTCAGCTGCGCGCGAGCACCTGGGCCGCAGGCTGGTGAGCGCTAACATGTTAGCACAGGCCCAGCAGCAGCAGCAGCTTGCAATGATTGCCAAGCCTCTTGACCCTGCTGTGGTCATGCAGCTGCAAGGCAACCCCGCTGAGTTGCAGGCCATTATAGCAATGCAGCAGCAGGCTGCAGCGCTGCTGGCGCAGGCTCAGCAGCGTGCCGCACTAGCGTTGTCTGTACCTGACCATTCGCTCCCGTTTCACCAGCCCCCGCCCCCACCAGGCCCCTCTCCTAGGCGGCTAGCTGAGCAGGGCGGTGGTGGCGACATGTGCTAGGGCTGCGCGCGGAGCATAGCAGAGTCTGTTTGTGCCTCACATAATGTGCATTCATCTTGTGACCCTGGCTCTATGCAGAGGGGGGGTGGTGTTACTGCATGTGAGTGCAATAGGGTTTTGGGTTGCGCAACAGAGTCTAATAGCATAACCATAGCACCTGCTGCCCCTGTGTGCGATGACTGTAGTGCAGTCACTCAAGCACATCTTAGTCATTTAGCGAAGTTTTTAATGATTCAACTGAGTGACCCTGCTCTGCACCAGCCTGACTGGTACCTGGCTACCTTGCCGCAACAGCGCTTTGGTTATCGTACCACGCCACCCATGACTGCGCGGCAGGGCAACGTAGCCTTCAAAGGTGCCAGGAGGCCTGGTGCAGCACGCCGCCCAACAGTGAGCCAGTTTGGTATTGTCTTATGCATCTGGCTGGCTGCTGTGTTGTTCTTTGGGGGCGCTGCTGCTTTCACACATCAGCCTGCTGTCTCCCTTGGAACATCGGACTTGGTAGATGCATGGACAGATGGCGATGCATACTTGTTGTGGAATGCCGGGCACCATGTGCACGATCCCGGTGGGCTGGTTGAATTGCCACCAGTGCACAGTACATTGAATAGTGAAATAGCGTGTAACTTAGCTGCTTTGGACTCACGCGTGAACCCAGCCCTGGATATCAACTGTTCTGCTTATGCCTCCGCACTAGATGGCTTCCTGCCGCATGGAGATATAGAGCTTGTGCCAGGGCAAGGTTTCGAGAAGACCGAGCATGGCTGGACAATAGGTCACCACCCTGATTTTTCTGCTGAGCAGATTGACCAGCTCAAGAGCATGCTTGCTAGCCTGAAGTCTTCATGCTTTGCTTACTCCTTGTCAGATTTGACTGGCTACACGGGCGAGCATGGCCTGTACCGCATACCTTTAACATGCAGTGACGACAAACCCATCTTCACCAAACCACGCCAACATTCAGTCGCTGAATATGCTGTGCTGGATGAGAAGATGCAGTTGCTGCTGGATGCAGGTATCATAATGCCATCCAGGCAAACCAAGTATGTCTCTGAAGTTGTGATAGCTGCAAAGAAGAATGAATTAGGTGAATGGGTGGATAAGAGAGTTTGCCAGGATTACAGGCCTTTGAATACAGAGATGCACAAAGATAACTATAGACTACCCTTGGCAGATGACATCTTTGACACTGTTGGCGAATGCGGCATCTTCTCTGTGGTAGATATGCGCTCAGGGTTCTACAGCATCGGCATCCACCCAGATGACCAGGCCAAGACTGCTTTCTGGTGGCAGGGTGAGGTTTTCCAGTTCACTAGGATGCCCTTTGGCCTGCATTCTGCGCCACAGCACTACCAGAGGATAGTAGATCATGAGCTCCGCAGTGCTGGTTGCTTTGGCTTTGCCCGCGCATACATAGATGATGTCATCATTTTCAGCAAAACTGCTGCTGAGCACATAGGGCACCTACGACGTGTGCTGTCAGCCCTGGGTGGCGTTGGACTGAAGATTCACCCAGAGAAGAGCAGGTTTGCTTGCAGTGTTGTAGAGTATCTGGGCTTCAATGTTAGTAAGTTTGGTCTGACGCCACATCAGGCCAAGGTGGCAGCCATCGCTGCACTCAAGCCACCAACCAACGTGAGTGAGCTCAGATCAGTGCTTGGCCTGATGTGCTACTACCGCCGTTTTGCGCCAAACTTTAGCAGCGCTGCTGAACCACTCAACAGGTTGCTGAAGAAAAATGTGCCGTTTGACTGGGGTGATGAGCAGCAGGCAGCACTAGACCACCTTAAAACTGTGCTAACTACTGAAGGCTTGGCTCTCAAGAGGGTGAACGGCAGTAAGCCTTTGCTGTTGTACACAGACTGGAGCCAACGCGGTGTAGGTGCAGTACTAGCTCAGACCAATGATGAAGGTGTAGAGCATATATGCGCGTGCATATCCAGATCCCTCAACAAGCATGAAGCTAACTACTGCAGTTTCAAGGGTGAGCTGCTAGCTGTTGTATGGGCCTGCTTGACTTTGCGCCACCACCTGCATGGCGTGCCCGTCACCGTCATCACCGACCACGAACCTCTCAAGTGGCTGGTCAGCAAGAAGGACTTACATGGGCAGTATGGCAGGTGGGCGATGATTTTGGCTGACTATGATTTGACCATAGTGCACAGGGCAGGAGCCAGCCATGTCAATGCCGACGCCTTGTCACGCATGCCCAGAGACAGCAGTACAGACACCAGCGGCGCGCGTATGGACGGCCCCTGCGTAGCCGTAGACAGCAACGCTTGCTTGTTTCTGGAATGCCAGCCAGCTGACATGTGGGTGCTGAATGGCAGCCCCGTTGTCAGCCCGCTAGTTCTGCTAGCTGATCAACTCAGCTTGTCACCTCTGACTGTTTCATCAGGGTTCTGCATGTTGCACGCCACTGCTAACTGCAGCTCGCCTGCCAGCAGCAGCGTAGACTGGCAACTGCTTGCACAGCTTGCTTGCAACTCCGCGCGTGAGTGCGATGTCATGCGTTATGCTGGACGCGTAGATGGTGCACAGGCCGAACTCAGCTCTTTCCTTATAGATCGCTCAGACCTGCTAACAGGCAATCTTGGATCGCTGGCTGATGAGGGGATCAAGCAGGTCAGCTCCAACTGTCATGTGGCCGAACAACGCTGCCGTGAGCTCAAGGCAAGAGTTGCAGCATGGCATGTGGCTGCAGCACAGCAGCTGCAGAGCAAATTCGTAGACCCTGCTATGGTGCATGAGTGGCGCCCTGCGTGCGTAATGCGTAGAGGCAAGGATGTACAGCCTGTGAGAGACCAGCATGGTGTACAGCCTACGGCAGCCATCTGCACACATGTCATAGGACAGCAGTTCTTCAGTCATGCATGTAGTTATGGCATAGTTGTTTGCGAGCTTTTTGGTGGCATCTGCAGTGGCTTAGAAATGGCTTTACGCAGCGGCATGATGGTGCAGAAGTATGTCTACTGCGATAAAGATCCAGTAGCTAGGCGCATTGCTGCGTACAGATTGCACCAGCTCAACGGCCAGTACCCTGCACTGCTAAGCCGCGACAGCTACCGTTATGCCTTTACGGCCTTGCCGCAAGATGTTGCTGCCATAACCAGTGACCACCTAGTTAAAGCAGGAGCTCAAAATGGAGACCAATGGCTGGTTGTTGCCGGCTTTGAGTGTCAGGACCTGAGCCCTGCAGGCAGTGGGAAAGGACTGTCAGGCGGGCATTCAGCCACGTTCTTCGCCATGAAACGTGTGCTGGGTGCTTTGCAGCAGCTACAGCCGCAGCTTCCGCCTGGTTATTTTATAGAAAACACTTACCTTAGACACAACTTTGGAGCGTTGCAGCAGACTAGCGCAGCCGAGTACCAGTTCATCTGTCAGTGCATTGGTCACCCGCTTGCATGTGATGCAGCGCAGTTTGGCAGCTATGCACATCGGCTGCGCCACTACTGGACTAATCTGGCTCATCTGCAGCAGCTTGAAGTTGTGCTGCAGCACGTACACAGGCCCGCAGGTTTAAAAGTGACAGATATACTGAGGCCAGGTAGAGTGGTTTTGGCTGCTGTCAAGTCGGACGCAGCGCCCTTCTACCGCTGCAACGTCAAGGGTGAGCCACTGTCAGCCCTGCCAACCTTCACTGCTTACCGCATGTCTAGAGCATTCAAAGCAGGTCAGCCTGGTGCTGTGTTTGATGGCAACCAGCGTTGCTGGACAGAGCCTAATGCAGAAGAAAGAGAGCTAGCTATGGGCTTTGACCAGGGTTGTACGTACGTGCCTGCTGTGCTTGGGCAGATTGCTGTAGATGATGCAGCGCGGCACGCAGCTCTAGGCAAAGCCATGGACATGAGTGCTGTCAGCAGCCTGTTTGCCATGTGCCAGTCTCTTAGCACACCAGCACAAGCAGAGCCCACTGCAGTTTCCACCTCGCTTGCTCTGCCTTCCGCGTCGGTTCAAGTTGCTGCCACAGTCATCCAGTTTGGTTCTGACGCCTGTGTCTGCCAGCCTTTGACGTCTGCTGCAGCCCTTAGTAATGTGAGTGAAGTGGAGCCCTTTTATAGCAGCACAATCTACTGCATGGCAGCAGTGCATGACCAGACCAGCTCCAGTCATGTAGTAAAGCGTGACATATGGATGGATGCTGCTCTCTTGCATTTTGTGCGTGAAGGCGTTGTGCCAGCTGGCTTGTCAGCTAGAGAGTTGCGACAGCTGCATCGCCGCGCAGCACTGTACCAGTGGCTAACTGTCAATGATGGTGCTATGGTGCATGAGAATATGCTTAGGAAAATGCCAGACGGCACTACCAGAGTTGTGCCGTCACCTGGACAGCGTCAGGACTTAGTTAAGCAGATGCATACGAAGGCAGGCCATTTTGGTGAGAAGCGCACCATCCAACTGCTGCTTTCTCAATTTTACTGGTATGGCCTGTATAAAGATGTGTATGAACAGGTGAAAAGCTGTGACCTGTGCCGACGCGTCAACCTGGCCTTCAACGCGCGCTCATCTGAGCTCCAACCACTGCCCATCATGGCGCTGGGTTACCGCTGGAGCGTCGACCTCTGTGGCGAGTTCCTGCCAACCAAATCAGGCAACAAGTGGGTGATGGTGTGCATAGAGCATCTGTCTAAATGGGTGGAGGTGATAGCCCTGCCTGAGAAGACAGCAATGCATACTGCGCGTGCTTTCCTATCACATGTGTTGTCAAGGTTCTCAGCCATGGCAGTTGTTTGCAGTGATCAAGGCACAGAATTCAGAGGACAGTTTGATGCTTTGCTGGAATCTGCTCTCATAGACCATAGAGTGACTGCGCCACATAGGCCTCAGGGCAACGGGCTGGCTGAGCGCATGGTGCAGACATTTAAGAAAGCCTTGCGCAAGTACTGCCAGCAGGAAAGTAACATAGATACTTGGGATGAAGGCATGCACTGGATAGCGCTGGGATACAGGTGCTCACCGCAGGCTAGCACTAAAATTTCGCCCTATGAGCTCATGTTTGCTAGACGCCCTGTCGTGCCACCAGCCATAGTGCAGCGCCTGTCTCAACCAATTAGCTTTGATGACCCTGACTTTGCCGCCGAGTGCTTGCTACAACGCGCTGCTGTGGTGCAACGACTCTGCCCTGAAGCTATGGCCAACTTGCAGATAGCCCAGCATAGGGATAAGAAGAGGTATGCGCAGATCAACAGCGGAAGTTACAAACCTTCTCTGCTGAAGTTCTTTCCAGGACAGTTTGTATACGTGCAAGATCATGATGTGCAGAATACTTTGCAGATCAAAGCCCGGCCAGAAATATTGCGCGTGGTAGCTGTTAAGCCGCAGGGCCAGGTTACGCTGCAAGGCAGATGTGGCACCACCATACAGCAGAACATAGTTAACCTAGCACCCTGCCATTTGCCAAATATAGACCCAACAGTAGATCCTACCCTGGCCAGGCCCCCTGAAGACCTGCCTTGTGAGGTATGCGGCTCGCCTTATGATGAAGCACGCATGCTTCTGTGTAGTAACTGCGCGACAGGCTGGCATCTGCAGTGCTTGGTCCCGCCTTTGAGGCGTGTGCCCGCTGGCGCCTGGCTGTGCCCTTACTGTGTAGCAGCAGGTGTCGACATAGGACCTGTGGAAGTAAGAGAAGCTGTGAATGAACAGTACAGACAGGATCTGGCTCAGCAGGCTAGGCTGGATGTAGCGCCTTTGTTTGGGAAGCAGCGCAGACGCATGCTGGCAGAAGCAGAGTTGCTGCATGGCAGATTCATCATATACCCCTTCCCAGGGCCTAACAGGACCAAGGTGCCAACATGGGGCCTGGTTCAGTACCGAGGTCATCGGCACTACCCACGCTGCATGCGTGTTTACTACCCGTCAGGTCAGCACTTTGACGTTACGCTACGCAGCGTTAGACCATACCTGCAGCATCCACATGCACGCCCGCCTGCTGATGTTAATATTGCCATACCTTCTAGTGAAACTACTGTGAGCAGCGCAATGGTAGCGGCACTACAGCAGCCTGCCGCTCCTGCGGTAGACCTGGCAGCAGTGCATTTGCGCATGCCAACTCTGCTCTCTCGCCATAGTGCACTCACTAGCGCCGACCTTGCTGTTCTTGGCACTGTCATAGACTTCTCAGCTGTCAGACAAGTGTTTGACCCTGCTGCCACCTCCGTTGCTGTTTATAAAGAGTTTGCGCCATGCGTAGTTGCCAATACCCTGTCTGCGGCACAACATGTTAGTATTAGCTCACATCTAGCTGCACTGCAACCTGCTTTCTGGCAGCATGTGCGTAGCGCTCATCCGCTGGTTGAGGCAGTAGTGTGCAAGCCGTGGTATCCTGATGCTTGCATAGATCTAGCCGTGTCATCCTTTAGTAATGGCGTCGACAGTGCGTATATTATGGTGCCCTGCCGCTACTTGGCTAGCACAACCCCCTTTCGTGCAGCGTTCCTACGTCACCTACAGCAAGCTGGACGCCTTCACATCATCAAGGGTCCACCCTGCGGCCACGGCAACCTGGAGTATGTATGGCTGTGCATCTACTGCACGCCTGGCCTTAGGGCATCTCGACTACAACCAGACTACCGCGCGGAGGAAGGCTGTGTTAGCTATGTGTGTGGATGATGCTGTAGTGTTTGGCATGATAAGCTGTTGCGTATTGGGGTCGCTTTACCGGCATCCACTCATTCTTCGGTGTGTGCCTAGGGGGGGTAGTGGCTCCCAACACTATCGTTGCTGTTGCTGTGTGTGGTACAGTTACACCCACAGTGCAACCTTGGACACGCGCGCAGCATGTGTGAATAGAGTGTGGTCAGCAGCTGCCTATACGGCAGGGTTCCTTATTGCGCACGTCAGCTGTCATGCCGTACATGGAGTTGTGCCGAGCACACAGCCAGTCATGCTGTGTGGCACTTGGGCTGGCGGCGGTAGCATGCCCTAGCAGTACTGTAATGCGTCATGAGAGATTACAGTGTGACAGCCGCAGTTGACCCCCACGTTGACTGGGCTTGCTGCACGTGGATTAGCTATATTTGTAGTGTGAAATACGTTGTGTTTGCTACAGGCAGCATCAGCGTGTGCCGGAGATGATATGTCATGGTTACCGTGTGAAGGAATGACAGTGCTCGCAGGCCAGCCCGTGCAGCATTATTGTTGATGTTGTCTATGTCACATTATCATCGTGCTGGTGCTGTGACTGCTCGTGCTTTGTGAGCCATTACCTAATCAAGGTGTCAAGGTTGTCGGGAAGCAGGGCGACACACTTTGGGGTCGCCAGTCAGCTATTCGGACAGCTGAATGTTTATATGGTGTGATGTTATTACTGTTGGGTTTATACCAAAGGAGACGGGGCAGTTTTGAGGAAGGGCAGAGCCAAAGATGGTCGAACCAGGCGGGGCAAGTGCTCGCTGTGGTTGTGTCGGTTCAATTGCCCTTGTCGTGCAGGCGAGCACTTGCTAGAGGCCAAGCTGAGCAAGTCATTCTTGGCGTTGCCTTGTTATGGCGTGTGGCCACCCCTTGCACCCTGCCTGGCTGGTATTTAAACTGGTGCTTCCTTCTGCCAGGGCAGGGTTGTTTTGATACGTTCGCGTTCTCTCCCTCACTGTCAGTTTGCTATTGTTCTTTCTGGTTCTTATTCTTGTTCTGTCAGCGCCTCAGTGTGCTTTTGCCTCAGTGCAGCTGCCTTGCCTCAGTGCAGCAGTGTTGGTCCTCTTCCCTTATGGTAACTCTCTAGGCTTGTCTTACAACGGCAATTCCAGGTGTGTGCGAGTCTCTCTTTGATCTAACATTCAGATCTCACATTCAGATCTAGATCTAACCCGCTTCTAGCTTAGTTCAGCCTCGATACAGCTTGCATTGTGCAAGACAGCTGACTCTCAGTGCTTTTGGCAATAGCAGACGGCAGTAGTAGCAAGTTGTGCCAGCGCCGCCTCTTGCAGGGTTCAATAGAACGTAGTTAACGCAACCCTCACGCTAATTCGCTCATTCAGAGTCAGAGTGCTAGTTCGCTGTAGTTTATCTTGCCGCCTTTCTGTAGTAGAGTGCCCGCCAACCAAACCAACTTGGAGTACTACGCTGCTTTCGCGGTGTCTTAGTGCGCTTCTTCTTCATCTTACAGAGGCGCCAGAGAAGGATCTTCATCGCGGCATACCCTCCTTCTCCAGCTTATCAAAACAACCCTCTTTGGACTGGGCGCGACCCTCCGCGCAAGTTAATTCGGTGAGGGGCAACGCCAGTTGTTTGGGCAGGCGGTAGTGTTTGAAGCTTGCAGCCACAGCCCGGCAATTGCTGCCTGTGCATGTCCGACAGCACTAGGTCGCAGTTGCCGTGAGATTAGAACACCTATTTTCGTGGTTTACAGCTGCGTTGTATTACGCTTAGTAGTTCAAAGTGTCGACCTCGGGAACTCCGGATACTTCGGGGTCCCTCAGCTCTGTGAGTTCTCTTGGTTCGTTCGGCACACCTCTAGCTAATACACCACTTAGAACACCTGTTTTAGATTTAGAACAACTCGCTGAGCGTTTTAATGCCCTGCCATTAGAAGAATTTGACAATCCCATTTTTAGCAGTGCTGACCAGCCTTCACCTGCAGCAGCAGACGGCACAGCAGCACTTTCCCTGCCATCACCTGCTACCAGTTTGCACTCTGACGTTTTTGCCACGCCTGCAAGGCCGCTCAGACGTACTGCTAGCTACACCTGGAACTTTTTCAACGCCAGACAGTGGAGTGACCCCTTAGTTGCTGACACAGTCAACTACAGCGAGGATATGTCACGCGCGTTTGTGAAGTTGTATGGGGGGACGCCAGGGATTGAGGGTTTAGATCATCTTGCTGAGTATGACAAACATGCTAGACATTTTCCTCCTAACACCTCCTGCCCTGCTGTGCGTGTCAGGACAGAGATAGCATGGCTTGCAAACAGCTATGAGCCTCACTCACCCTTTCAGATGTGGTGTGAAGAAAAGCTGTTCACTGTGCTTGCCAACTTAGACAAAGCTGTTAGGACAGGCACCCAGCAGGAGAAGTCTGACGCCGCTGAACAGGCTGCTACTGCTCTGGAAGCCGCCATAGTCGATTACAAGAAGGAGTTTTGTGGCAGTAGCAGTAAGGATCTGGCAACACTGCTGGGCACAGAGTTCAGCCAGAACGCCTCACTGGTAGACATCATCAAAATAGTGAACCAATGTAGCACACTGTATGGCATCAATGCTGGCCGCTTGCCTGAAGAGTGTGGTGTAGTTGAACTGCTGCTTGAAAGAATGCCGCCAACGCTGTCAACTAAAGTTTCTCTTGGCTTGGCAGCGCTCGCAGGCACAGAGGCAACAAGGAACACCCTAGCCAACGTGGGTAAGATTCTTAGGAACCTGCTCAAATCGCGTGAAAGTGTTCTGTTCCTGCAACTAGGTGCACACAGCAACCATGCCGCAACCAACCAGTTTGATGATGTGCATGCTGCCGCTGCACCTCGCCCTAGCTCCTCCGCTAACAAAGTTTCCTTTAGCTCCGATGTTAGCAGCCTGGCCTTCTCCCAGGCCAGCGAAGTGGACAAGTGCAGGGCTCTAGCTGTCATCAACCCTCAAGGCATCTGCCCTGTTCACAAGGACGGCCACATGCTGAAGGACTGCCCGCATGTTTTAGGTACCAAGCCTGGGCGCGCAAAAACCAGGACAACTGTAGAAGTAAATGCTGCCATGCTTGACTCATCACAGAGTGCCGATGACCCTGTTGCCAGCCTTAGTGACCAGCTGCAGCATGCGTTTACAGAAGCGATGGGCAACGCCGCACAAGTCTTTGCAACTCACACTGCGGGCGGGTACCAACAGCAGCCCAGACAGCACTATAGCCAGAACAATGACAGGTACCCTAGGCAGCAGCAGCAATCTTTTAGGCTCCCAACACTATCGTTGCTGTTGCTGTGTGTGGTACAGTTACACCCACAGTGCAACCTTGGACACGCGCGCAGCATGTGTGAATAGAGTGTGGTCAGCAGCTGCCTATACGGCAGGGTTCCTTATTGCGCACGTCAATGGTCACCGTGCTCCAGCAGGCTTTCGTGCTGGAGCAGCTCAAGGGTTCACATGCTTGTAAATGTAATAGCAGCACCCAAGCAGCAAGGCATGCAGTGACACCCTTCCCCTGCATGCAAGGCAGCTCACTCACGCAAGGCTGCGCACGCAAGCAAGCTGACCTGACCCACTGTCATGCGCCGCTGACTGTCAGTGCTTGTGATGTTCGTGTGAGCTGGCGATGCGTGTCGTGTGCACAGATCGAAACGGTTGGTTCACAGCCCCATCAGTGGGCCCCAGTGGACGCTGCTTATGCCCTGAGTGAACGCCAGGGATGGCAGCCGCTGCACGCTGTGATTGGGTGTCTCACATAGCCTTGAAGAGCAGTACAGGCATGTGGTAAGCATATGCACACCACAACAGCATATGTCTAGTTTCAAAGGTCTTGGAGCCGGACCATGCCACCGACTCCCGAAAGATCCCCTTGTCCCCAACCCTAGCTGGTGTCACTGTGTCATACACGTGGCAATCGCGAAGGCCGTTGCATGACCCAGTTTCCGGTGATCAATTTACCATCAAACTGACCTTGACACCGCGGACTGGCTTCAGTTTCAGCTTCGAAAACTTCTCAACTGTTCTGACTGGTGCTTGCCCGCTAGTTGCTGCCTGGTTACGTGGATTGCTCGAAAAGCACACACTGCTCACGCTGTTAGATCCTCAAAGATGATCATGAGTCGATGTCTTAGTCACGGGCGATGCAAAGCAGCTGCTTCAGCAGTGCCATGTCGTGCTACTCCTGGCAGCAGCAGGTGTCTCCGCTGGACCGTGTGCGCTGGCTCAAAGAGCAAGGCGTGTACCGTTTCAGTGGATCCTCTGGAGCCGATGTAAGCCCCCTCATCAAAGTGCTCCAGCGTCTGTCCCTGCCTTGGCACTCAGCTGCTGTTGCTGTTGCTGCTGCTCTTGCTGCTTGCGCAGTCAGATACAGTGCAACGGACCAACTTGCAGGATCCCAGTCACTCTGACAGCCATAGCAGCTATAGCCGCAGCGTATTGGTTCAAGCGGCAAGCGCAGGAGCCAGGCAAGAAGCTGCCGGAGCCATGGCCAGAGGTGAGCGCGTTTGATTTTTTGTGTGTGGCATGACTGGGCTGTTTGCCATGCTTGCTTGTTTGGCTGTTGATGCTATTAGGAATATTGCCGCTGATTATTGGATGTTATCACTTGTATTTTCCCCTGCATCCATGTACCCATGTGCAGGCCTCAGACTGATGCAATTGTTGAGCAGCTGGCACCTAGCTGTTCTTCAACCACCGCAGCGTTTGCATGCAGCAACATTCCCTGTGCTCTGTATGTCCACCCAAACCGAGCCACTGCCGCAACAAAGGCGTCAGCCGTGCACTGTACATCACACAAGCTACGCAGCAACTGCAAGTGTGTGATCATATCAGTTGATTCATGTGCTGCTGTTGTTGGTTGCTGCAGATGCCCAACCCCTCCACTGACCCAGTGGCGTACCAGCGGGCGCTTGCGCGCACACGGCAGGCTCAGGACGTGCAGCGAGCAGTGGGCTTCATGAATGCTGGAGAGCCAGCGCGGTGAGCAGCGGCAGCAGCAGCAGAGACCGGCAGTAGCAGCTGCAACAGCTGTGACAGTGCAGGTGGACCTGGGCGGTGTCAGCAGCAGCAGTAATCGCCGCAGGAGCACTGGCAGCGCCGTGGCAGTAACTTAAGCTTGCTACCGATGGCCTGTTCTATGATGTATGGCTCTTTGCAAACATATTGCAAACACCTGTGGCCTTATTGCTCATTGATCAACGCACGCAGCAAACATTACCCTGCTGTTGATGTTCAACGTTCATCCCGTGCAGCAGCAGCACCACTGCTGGAGTTCAGCCGCATCACTCTCTACAGCAGCTGGCAACCTCTACTTGTTGTCTGTCTGATGCCTGCCTGCCTCCTGTCTGCAAGGCGTACGTCAACTTGCAGGCTGCGGCACGTTTTGTGCAACACACAATTCACTGCATTCACATTGTCCCTATTCAATGCTTACAGTCATCCGCCGCCACGCATGACGTCTCCTCTGCGCAATGCTCATTACCTTCTGTTAACATCACACGAACACCGTGTATGTTGTGTGTTGCTGCGGCTCCCTGCAGGGCCATGGTGGAGCTGCACAAGGCTGCAGCATGTGCTCTGCAACACACATGTTCCACTGCTTGCATCACCTCACACAAACATCGGTGTGTCCTCTGTTCCTGCGCTTCACTGCAGGGCCATGGTTGAGCTGCACAAGGCGCTGGACGAGAACGCAGTCTGCCGCTCACCGCTGCTGGACGGTCACCAGACCCGGGATGAGGTGCGCGCAGAGAGGGGGGAGACACGCGGCAATGGGAACTTTCAGGCTGCAATGAATTAACAGCTGCAATTAGATACCTTGGTCGGGTAACACAGGTATTGTAGCGGAGGTGCGTGCAGGCCGGGGGAGACACATCAAGTAACCGCCAGGCTGGCATGCATGCACAGCTGCAGGGACTGCAGCCATGATTTAGACCTTGGGTGGGTAACAATAGCAGCACATGTTGTTGTGCATCCTGCGTCGAGCCTGACGTGGTGCGTGCCGTGTGATGCTAGGGCGTTATGGCATGCATGACAAGGGACACACCAGATCACAGCTGCCCTGCTGACACATGTTGTGAGACCGTACAGGAGCTTGCCACACGTGCGCTTCGTTTGAGCAACAGTGGACCTGTCAGCGGCTGACATGCCTTCCTGCTGCTGCCGCTGCTGTTGCTGCTGCTGCACTGCTGCTGCTGCTGCAGCTGGTGGGCCTGTACAAGCTGCACATAGAGAACACGGAGGTGCCTCCCAACTTTGCGGTGCTGCTGCAGCTGCGGCAGATGCTGGGGCTGGACGCGGACACGGCTGAGCAGATAGAGGACACAGTGCTGCAGCAGAGCCAAGCCTTCAGCATCTGACAGGACAGCAGCAGCAGCAGCGGCGGCTTCTGCGGCAGGGATGCAGTGATTGGGTCTGCAGATGAAAAAGATGTCGTCACAGCTGGCAGCTGTGACTGCGTTCCCTAGTCTGCTGTGATGGTTTGTCGGGTTGCCTGTCATTGGCTTCCGAAGAGACGAACGGTTCGGTTTCAGTGACTGTCATTCCCTGTGGGCAGTGCATTCATCCCGTGTATCGTTCAGTTTGTGGTTTGGGACCGGCCACAGCACTGCGGCAGCTTGATGCAGAACATTTGTGCACAGTGTGTGCTGCACATGCCATCTGCGATGGATGTGTAAGAAATTGACATGTTTTTCTTGCTTATTACTGTGCTTGGTGCGGGGCGTCTCCAAAGTAATTGGACATGCACCCACACCAAGCACTGTGGAAAGCAACAAAGACATGTCACTTCTTTACATGTCACTTCCTGACACATCTGTCATATGCTGGCAACGGGCTGGCAGGAGCTTGTCGGCGTCTCTCATGCCGCCGCACTTGCACTGCAAGCTGGCAGCACACCTGCAAAAAGCCGCCAGTGGAGGTTTTCAAGTGGCTGGTTGCACCGTGCACAGTGCGGCACAGGCAGCAGCAGCCTGCTGCGTGGCGCAGCAGCTGTTTACAACTAGTACTGCGACAGCCTGTAGCCCGTGATACTATCACGTGACAAGTCACAGTGTGACAAGTTGGTGCTCCTGTCGCTTACTGTTGCTTGTCCGACAAGCTTGTCGGACAGCATGGCTGTCATCATCATCATCATGTTACCCATTACATGGCTGTATAGCCTGCACTCTGCTGGACCAGCAAGGTCGCACCGATCTGCAGCAGGCTTTTGACAGCGTTGGATTGATCCATTGGTCATTGCCTGATGCATACTCGTTGTTAAATGATATGGTCACTCAGTGACTGTCACAGGTCACCAGTTCAACGGTTGAACCAGCGTTCCAATGCGTTGCTGTCACACTGCAGTAATGCCCGAAGCAAGTCCTTGAGCCAAACTTCACCGTCTTCTTACATCAACTAGCGTTAAAAGCCAGTAGATTTTGCCCCCCTTGTAACCAACAAAAAAACTAGTGTTAAACGCTGGCAGTGTCAACACGCCTACCGGAGCGCGGGTATAGTGCAAGAACCCCCGGCCTTGTACACGCGGTTCTGCAAAAAACGGCGTTTCAGCCCTTGTCGATGCATTCAAACATTAATACAAATCGAAACAAGAAGGTCCGGCCTTTTAGAAGGCAACCAGAGTTTCGTCTGGCCCAGATATCGACACAACAATGCCAGCAGGGACACTCATCTGCTACTTACAGCTGTTTGTAGAGCAATTTCAACAGAACACAATGCAAAATACCTTCTGTTCATACTTTTCGAACTGCTTTTGCAGTTTGGGGGCTGTTCACGTCACTGAGACTGCCGCAGGCCAGGCCTTAGGCTTGAGGGACACGGCTCACAGGACAAGAGGGTTGTCAACTCAAAGTTCAGAGCCAATTTCACTATAAATCTAGAAAATAAACATGAAATTGAGATGCAAGAGATGCAGCTGTTGCGGCAAAAGATGCACAACAGCTGCAACAGATGCAGAGAAGGGTTCTTCCACTGCAAAAGATGCACTTTCTCTGCAATAGATGCACAGTGGGCTGCAATAGATGCAATGCAATAGATGCATGACTAATGCAATAGAGGGTTAGTAATTATTAGTAGTGTAAAACCCTAATGCAGAGCCCT
>CADDIJ020003045.1:0-63632 GCA_902809745.2 Tetradesmus lagerheimii
ATGATGATGATGATGATATTATTATTGATGATGATGATGATGATGATGATGATGATGATGATGATGATGACGATGATGATGATGTATCCACATTTTGGATGGATGGGTCCAAAATGCTGCTTGGCATGTTGCAATTCTCCCGGCCCCCATGATGACGTGTCATCTGCAGCAGCTGTGGATGGTGCAGACGTGGTACAAAGTGGAATACTTATATATATCTGATTTTGAAAATCATAACGGGATGTTTCTGGTCATCATCGGGCCACCACTCAAGCAGTGTAAGCATCATGAGAGTCTAGTAGATCTTTGTGTTGACAGGTGACCTGCTGTGGCATATGCCGCCCTGCTGACGCTGAGCTCGGTACGCTCGGCCTTGGAGTGTTCTGAAAGATGTTTCAACACATACTCCACGAGAGTCATTCAACAGAAGAGCTGCTATATCTGACAGCAACAGCTCGTCATGATGCTACAGCCAGGCATCACCCTGACTCTGCCGGCGTGGGCTGACAGGAGAGACATTGCGTCACAGAAGGCATAAATTATCTCAAATGCACCAGATAGGCTCGCCATTGCTTAAAAACCTGCCGCTGATGGCTTCTCCGACTGTGAACCTCCCCACACGCTTCCACAAGGAAGATCACGCAGTTCGCGGCGACTTTGGAACGCTCCAAGCGTTCCGATGTATTATATTATGCACTATCAACCTGGCTGTAGCGCCTGAGGTGCTTTAAATAGTGGAGTAAACGGGTGCCTCCTAGTCTGCACACAGCTTGCCGTCAAGCGCGCGAAGCTTTCCCGGCTGCCACAGCTCATGTGCTGTCAGCACCTGCAGTGCGTCTCTTGGCCTGAACAGGTACCTGTTCTGTGCTGAGCTGTCTGACGCACCGCTGCCGTCAGCTGCCTCTGCCGCCTGTTCAGCAGGGCCACAATCAATGCGGTACACCTGCACCTCCTCAGCATCAAGGCCATCTTGCCTGATGCCTATCCCCAACAGCTTTGTCAGCTGCCAACCTGTGCCCCTCCTCCTGTCTGCCCCTCTTCAGCAGCAGCAGCAGTGTGCCGCCTGACTCTGCGGCCTGCAAGCTCTAGCCCAGAATCAGAGGCAGCACCCTCGATGAATGCTCTGCATTTCTGCTTCAAAATATTGTACTTCTCATTGAGGGCATCATAGTCTGCCTTTGATATGTACTCCACACCATCTAGTTCTACTACAGCAGGGTCAGTGGACATGAGCCGAATGTACACCGAATGAACGGAAAAACAACGATTTCACATTGTGTAACCTGCGCTCTTTCAGCTGGCACGCTACAAGCCCTCTCGGCCTGCTCACCATTCCCGTCCAACACTGGGATTCTGTCCTACAGTACTGACGCCCCCCTTGTGGGGCGGCACACGATTCGCTTGGGTGGCAGCAGGGGCCTCAAACGCGTAGCACTTATTGTCCTTTATCTTTTTTGCTGAGCTGCATCGAGTGCTGTACGGCTAGAATGACAGATCTGGGCAGCCTGAGAAGACCTAGGTCAAGATAGGTCTGACCTAGGTGAGGTGTCATGACCTCGTTATCCTGACCTAGACGGTGACGGTTCTGGTGCTACAAGTAACAGTGTTTGCCCCATGTTCATGTTGTTGCTAGCTGCGTTGTCTCGTACCTGGTGTGATAGGCGTCTTGGAGGGATTCATTGTTGCCCGATAGTCAGTTGAGTCTCACAGAATCAACTTTGATGTGAGTGCTTAGCATTGTCCCTAGCAACCCTTCGTGCGGCCATCTCGAGTCTACAGCTGCTGCTAAGCTTTGCAAAACGTCAGTGCTAAGCATTTCGCTTGTCTCAGTCACAAACAGCTTCCGGATCGCCCGCAGTACAGCCCAGTCACATTATCAGGCGAGAGGTGAAGTGGCTGCAGCCAGACAGGTGCGTCTGCCCTCAGTTGCCGCTCTCATTGTGTTTCAAATGTTATACGCTGTTTGTGGTGACCAGGTGTGGGTTGGATCGGCGCTTCTGTTCCATAATAATCTTCAGCGACATGGATATCCAGTGTACGCCTGTGCTCTGGTTTCTATGGCACGTCTTGCTGCAGGGGTGCTCTCCACCTCCTTTAGTTCTCCAGGATGCATCATCAGCCATCAGAGGCATGCTCTCTGACAGATGCCGGAGGCGCTTTCGACGGTCTCATGCCTGACGAGCTGCTGCTCGACAGCAGCGCGAATGAAGTCGCGGAGATGATCATGCACCAGCTTGAGAGCAGCATCAACAGCACTGAGGAAGAGGAGCACCACGCGGCACCTGCCAGCTGGACTCCTCTGCTGCCTGCTGCAAGTGGCAACCTGTCACCGTCAGCAGCAGCATGCTTTGGCGCGCCAGTCGATCCCGTGCACGCCGCTGGTCCCATCTGGACCACCTCGCTCTACGCTTCGCAGCAGCAGCAGCAGCAGCACAAGTATGCAATGCCAGGATCAGCTGCTGCTGCCACATCGGACCTTGCAGGCCATTCGTCTGTCTCAGGATGCACAGTAGCAGCGCCGCACCCCAGCATGTTCACCTTTGCGCAGCAGTCAGCAGCAGCAGGCCTTGCAGGAATGGCAGCACCAGGCGCTGCTGCCGCAGCAGCAGCAGCAGCGCCCTTCCTGCTGCCCTGCGCTGGCCAGTACAGCAGCTGGATGCAGCGCAGGGACAGCTGCGCGGGAGGCAGCAGCACCATGCACTGCAACAGCCCCAGCAGTGCTCCTGCGTTCAGCGCAGGAGGCTTCCTGTCAGCCAGCGATGACAGTAGCGTGCCATGCCGCGACGATGCGTGCGCTGCTGCTGCTGCTCCTGGCGGCACTGCTGGAGCGCTGGCTGCAGCAGGCAACAAGCGCAAGGCAGCAGCTCAGGTAGGTGTAGCTGCACAGGTTTTGGGCTGCAGAGGTTTCTGGGCTGCTGTATGCTGTTGATTGCAAGACGAACGGTGCAGCAGGAGGTGAATGACTGGTGGAGGCACTGCTGTGATGTAGCACGCCTCGTGTGCTGTGTGTGATAGCGTCTTTGAGAGTATTGCCCGAGCACGCTCCACTGTGCCTGCTCACTGCGGTTCTGCTTATGAAATTGGCTGAACTTTTGCTGCTGCTGCTGTTCCTTGCCTGCTGCTGCAGGCGAGCCAGCGCCGGGTGCGCGTGCAGAAGCAGGCAGCTGCTGACACCACCAAAGAACAGGTGCGCAGCTGGTGTGAAGTACAGACGCTGGTGTTTTGTGGCATGGAGGGTGTGCTGCAGCTTTTGCTGGTGTGCTGCAGCTATTCGGCTGTGTTTCAAATGTGGTGCTGACACTGCCAAGTAAGGGTGCCCCATTGCTGCTCAAGCTGCTTCTTCTATGCTGGAGCTGCGCTTATGATTGGGATTAGTGTTCCCTTCAGAGCTGTGTCGTGTCGTGCTGTTGCTGTGATGATGTTGTACTGCTGCCGTCATTTGAGATGCTGGGGCCTGCAAGGCCACATGTTGCGCCCACCTGCAGCCCACCACCGACTGCGGCTCTCTCTTGCTGACAACTCCTGCAGGAGTCTGCAACTTCCTGCTATTAAAGCCAGCTTCCCGACAAAGTGAACGCCATGCCTCTCACCCACTGCCGTTTGTGTGCTGTTTGTGTTGCGTCCTGCAGGTGTCTGCCATATCCTCCAAGTGCAGCCAGCTGCAGGACAGGTTGGACGCCATGCGCTCAGAAAACAGCAAGCTGCTGGGAAGGCTGGCTGACATCACCAGCAAGTGGCAGGCCACAGTGGTTGAGAACGCCGCGCTGAGCGCCAAGAATGGAGAGGCACAGGCGCAGCTGGGGGAGATGCAGCACGCTGTGGCAATGCTGCAGAGGGAGAGGGACGAGCTGCGCCGCGATCTGCAGCAGCAGCAGCAGCAGCCAGTGCTGTGCCAGCAGCAGCAGCAGCAGCCAGCGCTGTGCCAGCAGCAGCAGCAGTCACGGCAGATGCAGCTGGCCATGCTTCAGCAGCAGCAGCAGCAGGAGGTGGCATGGGCCCCCATTGACCTCGGACACAACAGCGTGGCTTCTCACGCAGCAGGAGCTGGCCACTGGGCGCCCTGGTGATCTGTTATAACAGACAAAAATAACACCGCTGCCTCGCATGCAGCTGCTTCCCTGCTGCAGATCTGAATGGGGTGGGTGGGGATATGAATGGTGTAGGGTTGCAATTGCAGCAAGCAAAATACACATCTGTGGAATGTGTCAGCTGCTGTGCCACATGACGTTTTGCAACTCAAACTGCATGTCATGTTGCAAGTGACCTAAAACGTGCGGCTTGGTTTGTGGTTGTCGAGTCCGAGGTTCTTGCTGTAGTGCGATCCTGCACTGCGGTGTCTGTCAGTTGCTCTTTCCTTACAGCGCATGTCTTTCTTTTCTGAACAGAAGCAGTGGTGTTTTACAACAACAAATGCCTGGGCGTGGTGTGTGTGGTTAAACTGTTGTTGAGTGCCTCTTTTTTTGTTCCTTTGCTGCGGCAGCCTCCTGGGTAGTAGGCTGTTTGTGCTGCACGCTGCATGTGCACTTGGCGCTCTGACTGGGACAGCCGTCGGCTGTGAGTTTTATCGAAAGCTACTACGGCACTGAGAACAATGCATGAGTTGGATTAAGGACTGCTTGAGCTCGACAGAATGGGTGCACAAAGCTTGCTCACAATGCACGCTGCAGGATGTGTTTTGTGTTCCTGGAGTACGCTGCTGCAGCCCAGTCACGGGCAGTGTAAGCAATGCCATGCTCCGAATGCATATACTTATTTCGAACGGGCGCACACAGCATACGGCAAGCATTTCTGTGTATGCGTGCAATCCTGTGCATGTGCGCTGGCTGTATTCCCTCCACTTACAAACATGTGCATTTATCACTTTTGCACATGGAAAGGCTGGTTGTGTTGGTGTTACCTTGTGATGCAGCTACAGCAGGAAGCTTCGACTGCAAGCTGTGCGGTGCCCACTGCATTGTGCTTTGCATTGTTGAGCAACGCAGCAAGTTGGTCGGCACAGCAGCTGCTGACCCCAAAAATAACAGTGCAGAGCTTGCGACAGCAAGTTCTGCACATCAAAGTATGGACTGCATCAGTGCTTTGTATCATGCATTGGGGTACGCATACGGACATCCAGGGCGCTTGGTGTATGTGGCATGCCGCTGAATGGCGTTGGCACTGCGTTTGTGATCAGCCGTGCAGCAGTCTTGTTTGTGCTGTCACAGCAGAACACGCTTGCGGTTTGAACGCTGCTTGCGTCTGCACATCAAGATGGACATGCTGCAAAGGCGTTGGTGTGCATGTGCATGGGTTGGGGGAGGGGTGTTTTTCCCTCCGGAGCAGTGGCTCTTGCCGTGCGGCTGCTGCTACCGCAAAACAGCTGCATACCTGGCAGCACAGCTGGAGGGTTTCATGGGAGTTTTGGAAGCAGTCTTATATCGCAGCATGCTGCTTGCAGGCAGGTGCTGCGGTGGATACTAGCTACTGCATGTTACAATGTACAGTGCAGCACGCTTGATGTGCAGTCAGCTCTGCATCAGGTATCCGCGGAGGCCCTGCACAGCAGCGAACCTCATTTTGTATGCATGATTGATGTTGCAGTTGGCCGGTCTGAGATTTGATCAGCAGCATACTGTTGCGGCAGCAGCTGCAAGTATTGATTGAGTGCTGCTGGTACCGATGTCAGCTCTCCTGCTCCCCACGAGGCTGGTTTAATTGCTGCCTCTGGCAGCCTGGTATGGCCGTGGCTGGTGTTACTAACAGTTCAGTGACATCTTTTGAACTAGTCAGCCCTGGGGCTAGATGAGTGCCTTGTCTGGGCCTGCTTTGCTGATTCGAATGTGTTGCAAGCAGCATTACCTGCTGTTGCCAGGTTGTAGACTAATGGCACGGCAGCACTGGCTGCAGTTCTTTGTTGCGTAGTTATCAGTGTGTGCAGTGTGTGCAGGTTTGCGTCAGCACAGCACGTATTGTTGCTGCTGCGTGCAGCACGTGCATTCAGCATCAGATGGTGGTACAACATTTGTGAGAACTGCCTAGGCTTGCTCCAAAGGAGCTGCTGTCAACATTGCTGCTGCACCTGCTGCGCAGAGCCAGACACATTGTGCCTCGCGAGACAGTTGTTACAACACCTGTGTTACGATGTTACATAGCTTACGCTATTACGTACAAAAGTGAACCATGTGCAAGCACATGAACACGCTTGCCAGGCAATTTGCATGTGCAGTGGTCCAACAGAAGGTACCTGCATATGTCTCGTTGCGTTGTGCTGTTTCCGGTTGCTGTGTTTGGCTGCGTTGTGCTTGTTTGACTGTCACAACATAACCTGGGCACTGCTGCTGCGACAGCCACTGCTGTCTGTGCATGTGTTTGCAGCAATTGCAGGCTGAGCGATGCCGCGTTTGTGCTGTCTTTTGTTGATTGTGAGGAGCTTGCAGGAATGTGCAGGCAGACCGTCTCGTATTAGGGGAATCAATATGAACCTATCCACCTACAGCAGTCTCTCAGCCAACTTGAATGCATGAAGTTTCTTGTGAAACCACTGGCACACGCCTTGCATGAGAGCGTGTGCTACATCAACCAATCACCTGGCAGAAACTCAGCATGAGTTAGCAGCTGCAGGGACAAGTGAAGATATTTGCACGTTGCTGTGTGCCAACATTTTGGTGGCTGTTTCACAGCATGCTACTTGCACAACCGTGCAGCAGCACCATTAATAAATACCTAGGTGTACTGCAAAGTGACTGCCAATTGCTTTAGCGGACGCGCTCGGGCATGGCTGCTCTGTTGGCAAAGCAGCAGCAGGTGTGAAAGATGCAGCAGGCTCGGAGTGACACCCCAGCTGCTTGTCGATGCATGCACGTCCTCGCGGCATAACAGCAAAGCGCACGCATTGTATCGAAAACATTATTCGATTAACTATCGTTTATAGCAGCTCGCTCGGTTCGATTTCGCAATGTTGTCGATGTTTTCACCGAGGCACTCTGCCAAGTGCCACTGACAGCAGCCCAGTCAGCACCTGCTGCTGCCAGCACAGACAGGCACAAACAAGCAGGATCGAAGTTCTAAACCAAAAGCCTAAACACTCGTCTGCCAGGCTGCCAGTGGCAGGCACCACAGCTCAAACACAGCAGCCATTCCTCTGTTAGGGTACTTTCCTGCAGGTGGTCAGGAACTTTTTGATCCGCCTATATCTTGATACTGACGCTGCTATTGTGCGGTGAGCCTATGCAGGGCAGCGTTGATACCAGTGCATTGAACCTTGCGGTGTACTTGAAGGCAAGTGAACCGCCCCTAGGCAGTTCCCTAGGAACAGGGCGTGCTTTGGTGTGCTGTACATTCCTGTCCTTTCTTCTTTGCTTTCATGTCTGGGGCAGGTGTATATGCGCGCGTTGTTTGCGGCATGGCATGTCTTGGTGTATGCGAGTTGTGGTATATACCACATATATGTTGCAACTGAAGCACGTCACTTGGTATTAGACGTTGCTGTTGCGTCAAACCGCAGCTGTCACACTTGTGTACACCTCATTGGAGTATTGCGGCTGCGCACAGCGCAATGCCCTGGGGTTTTAGACTGAACAGCTGCCTGCTTCTTTTCGTTGTGCTATGTTGCTCGCTGTGTTATGATGTTTGTTATAACAGCATATGCCTGCTGAGACAGACAGCCAGGCACCAGGCAGTACGCGGCTAGTGCACCTGATGCGTTTGGAACGGGCAGAACTATAAAATGCATGCTATTGGCTCTACTGCCCGCATGCCGCAGCGCTTATGCCAGCAGCTGCCAAGTGCTGTGGTTATGGAACACATGTGGAGGCTGAGACTGGGACGGGGTTATGTTTTGGTCTGAGTTTATTGATGCTGTGCTGTAGCTTTGCTGCATGTGCACATCACCACAACTGGATTCTGAGTTACCTTTTACTTTTGGGCCTTTGAGCAACTGATGCCTTTGCTGCAGACTTCAGGCACTCAACGTCACAAAAACAGTTGAGAGCGCTTGCCTTTGGGAGCCATACACTGGCAGATTGGGAATCACAATAGGTTTTTTACCGACTTGATGCTGTCATGTGTGCAGAGCTGCTGCAGTTGCCGTGCCGTTTGTGTATGCTGTTCAGTGTGCTCAAGTATGTGATGCTGCGCAGTATGCTAAGCTAGCAGTTGTCAACGGCAGGTTCAGCCAACTTGGGCTGTTCACAGGTTTGATGCAAATGTACATCGTATAGTTGTGCCGTGGTTCTTCCGCAGCACAGAAGGGGCGTACTATCGGTTATACGTAAATATGTGTGCTTGTGTGCGAGTATGGTTCTTTTCCTGGTCCTGCCCTTACGTCAGCGTATTTGATCTGGGGGCAATGCCACAGCACAGAGCATTGCAAGCTCAGCTCTCATGGTGTGTTTGGCGCTGCCTGCTATGTTCACAGAGCGCAACAAAACAACATGATGAGGAAACAGCAAAGGCAGGAAACCCCAGTCTGATTTACGTAGTGCCCATCTGTGGCGTGTCTGCTGTTGCAGCGAAGTATGGTTTTTTTTACGATCTTGCAGGCAGTACAGCTGCATGGGTGTCTGTTCACAGCTATTGCGCAGGTTGTTTCTTGCAGCTGCAGCAGCCTGTGCTGCTTTGCCAATGCATGCCATCGTGCCTTTCAGTGTGCACGTGTGGACGCACTTTGCGCAGTTGTGTTGCCAACAGTGATGGTGCCTGTGTCAGCGCATTGTTGCTGTTGCAGTCCTGATGTTGCAGTACACCTGTTTCACAGCCCCTCTCATTGCTCCTATCAGCTACGGAGCGTGAGGGTCAGTGTGTGTGGCTTGGCAGCTGTTGCTATCACACATCAATGCAAGAGGCCAGGTAGCCTGCAGTTTAAGCATAGTTTTTATCTGTCCGGCTCCGCTGTATGTAGGGTCTGGAGTCATTGTCATACAAAGCAGCTACTTACGCTTGCGAAACATACTTGCGCAACGCATGCCTGCAGCATGAGCCAGAACCAACATGTTGCTAGTAGCCCTCAGAGCGGCGGCGCATTACTGCATGCAGCTTCTGCAGACAGTGTGGCACATGTTGATTTGTATCTTGATGTCTGCGAGCAGTATTGTGTCGGCTGGTGCATTTGCCCCCGGCATGCATGCCTGCTGATCCCAGGCGTATTATCACAGCACAGTTTGGTCTGCCTGCTTTATGAGCGCAGCGCAGCAGCAACACGGCCGGTGCCAGGCCAGCAGTGTCGCACCATCTGAAATGGCCAACGTCCTGCTGTGACTGTTGTGCAAGGGCCCAGGATTGTTTTCTACGTATCCTGCATCGTCTTCATACAAATTGTTATTCAGGTGTTTGGTTTTCAAGAATGTGGCAGATGCTACATCAACTCATTGCACGTTGTTCGTTATTGTTTTGAGAGAGAGAGTAGTTATATGTGGGTCCAGGTTATTGTTTTAGTACATTGGGTTTCATTGTACTAATATAAGTTGGGAATCAGCTATCGTGTATGCGGTGCGTTGCCAAGTGGCAGCTTGAGGTTTAAAAAGTAAATTGAATATTATCATGATGATGTTGCCAACGTCAACGCCCTACGGGACTGACTCTGACGGGTGTGCAGTGGGCTGCTTTCCAGCATAGCCTGCTCTTGTAACATGCATCACTGCATGCCTTTTCCTGGTAGAATGCTAAAATTTTACATACATTACATTACATTACATACTCCACCCATCAAGGAGTGGGAACCCCATTAGGAGCCAACGAGAGGCTCATAGGGGGAGGGACACTCGAAGAAAACATCAACATCATCATCATCATCATCGTCATCAACAACATTCTCAGAGAGATAAGAAACTACCGAGAAGAACTCATCAACATCCTCGATCACCTGAGCAATCGATTGAGAAGACAACAGAGACTCAGGATCGGTATCTGGGTGACACCGCATCAGATAGCAACAGTGCACAAAGGCAGCTACCAAAGCAGGACGCTGTTTCATGAAAGCGGCCATATCTGGCCCTGCAGGGTGACATGAAGTTATATTAGTCCACGTCTGAGACGAACCACCAAAGGGCTCGAATAGCATAGCAAAACGCTCACGGACAGGCGCATAGAAAGGACACTCAAATATCATGTGGAACTCATCCTCGACTTGCCCAGAGGAACACCCGGGGCGCAGACAGACACGCTCATCACGTGGGATAGGTGGGCGTTGCCACCGACCACTACACACACGCAAATCATGAGCACCCAAACGAAAACGAGTCAGAGACCCCACATGCTCCATGTTAAGCCCAGCAGTGCGTAACACATACTTGGGGCACCAGGCAGCAGGACGAGCTGACCGCATATCGTCATAGGAACAAGCTGCAAACCACCTCTCATAAGTACAGAAAACGCCACAACCACTAGCAGCATCACGTGGATTATCAGGACATCCCTGCCACTGCTGATATAGGCACTCCTCAAAAGCATTCAAAACAATCTTTGTGTTCAGGGACTGGAAATTTCTCTTCCGCTGCACAACGTCCTCCAACTGTTGCGAGTGACTCTGCAAGTAAGTCAGGACACGCTCCAGCTGCACACACCACAGGGCACCATTGCCAAAGGATCCAGCAAGCTGCAGGTTTTCACGCATTGCACGCGCCAACAAAGAGGAGCCATCCAAATCCACTACTCTGTTCCACATGCACACTGCTGCTCGCAACCACGTACATACCAAAGGTTGGGCCCCAAACTCCCTAGAAAGCAACAGGCGGCTGGTAGACTTACGCACACGGCCTGCAATCGTACGCAAGAACAGGTACTGCACCCTACTAATAACATTATTCTGTAACTTGTTGACCAGGGCCGGGCCCGTGCCCACCTGCCCCAGCAGGGCAGGACCCACACCTCAGAGCAGTAACCCAGGATGGGCGTCACTAGGGTGCGAAACAAATGCACTTGCATCGACATACCACGAACACCATGCTCCTTGCATCTAGCCAGCATAGCCCACATAGCCCTGCTGCCCGCAGCTGCCAATGCATCTGTACTGAAAGAAACACCTTGTGTCGCATGGAACTGGACACCTAGGTACCGAAACTGCTGCGAAACTGGAACCTGTTGCCCTTGGTAAGACCACGTTGCATTGCCACTGTACTTCCTTCTGCCAAAAACAACCACCTCTGTTTTGCCTACCTTCACTTGCATGTCATACTCATTGCAAAAGGATTGAAGAGCATCAAGTAGCTGCTGCAACTTACCAGACGTTTCAGCCAGCAGGACCAAATCATCAGCATACAGCAACAGCCTCACCAACCTGCTGCCTAGAGGTGTTCCGCAAGCGCCACACCGATCCGACAGCCACTGCTCTATACGGTCGATGAAGATACCAAACAACAGAGGCGACAGGGGGTCACCCTGCTTCACACCACGAGTGCTGTCAAAAGCATGACCCACTCTGCCGGCCAGTTTAGTGATCATAGGGGCACTCCAATACATCGATACAATAGAAACACATGCATTCAAAACATCGCCTTGCATTCGGCGTTCTATGCAACACAACAGCCCCTGAACACATTAGAACTTGCCACCGTGGCGCAGTCAATACGGTAGGTATGATACAACTTCAAGTTTTTCTTGAAGTTGAACGTGAAGGCTTCATCATCATCATCATCATCATCATCATCAAATTACCAAATCAAGCCATAGCATCAACGCCATCGACCCCTCCATCCCCCACTGCGCGCACGCCAGTAATCCGCTTGCTTCGTACTTGATCCTGAGAGCAGATACTGCATGCTGCGTTGACACAACGGAGCTGGAAGCTGCCAGCCTGCCAACAGCAACATACAGCGCAGTGTGCAATCATCATGGTGTCGGAGATTGTCCCGTGCCACCATAGTATGCTACAATCTGATCCGATAAGTCATGATTGTAGCCTACAAATCATCATGATGGTAGCATACGGTAGCAGCGGCTGCTTTCTACAGCCTGCAGTGCAGGATGCGAACTTGGCAAGTTTGCGGTGCGTGCTCCTGCTGCCGCCAGCCTGCAAGACGCCAATGCATACATGGGCCCCAGTCTCTTAGCAGCGACTGCTGCTGCTGTTGCTGCTGCTATGCACTGTGCACACCACTGCTCTCCCTGCCACGGTCAAGTCATTGCTTTGTAAGCCCCATCACCGTCACAAGCCCCCCCCCCCACACACATACCCGAACCCTGCTAGCTGCACAACCACCTCCTGCAACCGCTGTGCATCTCCCTCTCGCCACCACCACTACCATGATTCCAAGCAGCTGTGCAGCAGCAGCCATGCACCAAGCTACACAATCGTGTTGCTATATAGCATCAGGGCTGCTGCACACCGCTTGCTGTCCCTACTGCGGTGGGATTATTGCTCTGTTGTGCCCTACCACCACTTCCCGGCCCCACGTCAACTTCAGCCCTGCCACCTGATCAACCACCTCCTCAGGCAGCGCTGCGTCGTACGAGGGCTGCTGCCTGCCCTGCTTCACAACATGGTACAGGTAGTCTGCTTCCAGCTGCGACACCACCTCAGCAGGCCAGCTGCGCGGCAGCAGCATAGCTGGCAGCTGGCTGCTACCAGACCTATGGCGCGAGCACTTGCTGGGCCGCTCTACTACTGTTGCTGATGGCAGCGAACAGCCTGCATCTGGGCCGTCAGTGAAGTACATGCTGATGTCGTTATCATGCTGCTGCTGCTGCTGCAGTGTTGATACCTGCCATGCTGGCTGTGAACTGCACAAGTCCTGCTGCTGCTGCTGCTGGGGCAGGCGCTGCACCAGTTCATCCACGCACTCGGCCAGCCCCATCATGTGCTGACTGGTGTCCCTGTCCTGCTTGGCCAGCGTCTTGACTTGGCGGGCGATGATGTGCCAGCACATGTGGCCTGCAGGCAGCAGCAAGTCAACGCAACAGTGTCACTGCATCCATGACAAGCTGGATGTTGCAAACAGTAACAGATATAATGTGCGGCTTGAACTTCAAGTGCCGTGACTAGGGCTGTTGTACAGCCAATACCAGGTGCCCGCCGGGCAATCAATGATATGCTACAACATGCCCTGGCTTTTTCAACTCTGCACAGTCCAAACAACAAAAGCAACAGCAGAATCTCAGCAGCGTAAGCAAGTACCTCGGAATCAGAGCCCAAGCAACAGCAGCAGCCACACACAACATCACCAATAACAAACACAACCATGCACAGCGAAAGCAAACAATGTCTTTTCCACCAGCATATAGTTAATGTACGCTCCAGGCAAGGGTATGATCTCATTCAAAATGCATCCTGGGAAGCATGCCATGCACCACGTCACAGCCAAAGGAGCGAAGCAACAGCACGTCCCCAGCCATGACACTCTCCTCCACACAGTGGCGGCTCTGTCAACAGCTCAGGCTCACAGCAGCAACGGCCTGCACGAGAATGCAGCGCGCACTTGAACACGCAGCAATCCAGTTCAAAGCAACCAAGCAGAACAAATCACCTCCATACAGCGTGGTCTCTGTCAGCAAATGCTGTTAACTCGTGTTTCCCTGTAATGGCTCTTTCAACACCTGCAGGGCTCCTGAACAGCATTGCCGCCGGCAACGATGCACAACGGCGTCAGCACTGAGGCAGCCCAGCCGACAACAGCAACAAACAAACATCACAGCAGAACAACTCACCTCCATGCAGGGTGGGCTCTGTCAGCATCTCCAAACTGAAGCAGCCGTCATGCAGGAAGAAGCGCACCGCCTGCGGAATGCAGAGGTGCATCGCACTCTGGAATGCTGTGGAACTGTTGGCATTCCTGCTGTCCAAGCAGTCCACCCAACCATCTTCACCCCTGCCAGCTAGGCCCCTGATCCTGACACTACTGCTGCTGCTGACGCCTACAGTGCCACTGCTGCTGCTGCTGCTGCCGGCGCGTGCCAGGTCACCTGCAAACTTGCTGCTGCTGGTGGTGCTGTTGATATCTGAAGCTGGCCAGCCGTCAATGACAACGCTCCTGTACATCCGCAGCAGCTCGCCCCGCATAACCCCTGACAGCTGCTGCCCCCTAAGCACCCCGCCATTGGCAGCTGCTTTGTGTGCAGCTGCCCTTGCTGCTGCTGCTGCTGCTGGCACCCCAAAAGCCTCAGCCGCCGCAGCAGCTGCAGCCAGATCATAGATGCCTGCACAGTACCCTTGAGGCACATACTGTCTGTCAGCTGACACGATCACGTTGCTAACGAGCATGTGCAGCGGTGTGCGCTGCAGCGGGAACATCCAGCCCTCCTCTCTCAGACCAGCCACACTCACCAGCAGCATCTGCTCCTTGTGCTTGGATGTAAGCAGGCCGGATGCCTCTAGTGCGTTGTGCTGCGTTGTGCTGCGCTGCTGCCCGCAAGATGGCATTCAGCGCAGCAATGCTGGCGTCACCATAGCAGCCAGCAAAAGTGAAGAGCAATGCCTGCAGCATGCTGGCAGCAGCAATTGCAAAGTGCTGCAGCTGCTGGCCCTGCTGCCATGGAGGCAGCCTGCGTTGCTGTACTGCTGCTGCTGTTGCTGCTGCTGCTGCTGCTGTTCCCTCTGCTGCTGCTCCCTCTGCTGCTGCTGCTGCTGCCGTTGCTGCTGCTCCCTCCGCCGCCGCCGCTGCTGCTGCTGCTGGAGCTGCAGCCGGTGCCTGTGTGCCCACACCTTTGCTGCCTTAGATGCTCACTGGTGCTGCATCAGCAGTGTGAGCCTCCTGCAGGTTGGCCAGGATTGAAGCAATCTGCAGCCTGCCCGCAGTAGTACTGTCAGCACTGCCGCCTAAGGGGCTGCTGCTGGGCTGCTGCTTTGCTGGTGCTAATGGTGCGCCCACAGCAGCACCACCAGCAGCAGCAGCAGCATGGGCAGCAGCATCAGTAACGCAACTGTCTAGGAGACTTGCATAGGGGCCTGGCCGGCTAGCTGATTCTATAGGGGTAAAGCAGCTGTTGCTGGGGCACTGGTCTGTGTGATGCATTGAGTCGTGTATGCCAAAATGCTGCTGCTGCTGCTGCTGCTGCTGAAATGGCTGCGGTGCCTGCAGCAGTTGTTGCAGCGAAGGTAGCACCTCCTCGTCGTCCGCTGCTGGTGTTTCTGATGTATGCAGCGCAGCACCTGCTGCTGCTGTTGCTGTTGGAGGGGGCGCGGGTGTGATGCTGCTGCCTAGGGTGGAAACTGGCTGGCCAGAGACGCAAGCCACTGCTGCATAGTTTTGCTGCTGTATGTGCCAGGGCTGCATAAACTGCTGCATACACTGCTGCTGCTGCTTCTGCTGTAGCAGCCATGGTTCAGGTGTCGGCTGAATGCTGCAGGGCGGCATCCAGCTAGGAGCCCCTGCAGCCATGCCTGCCGCAGTGTCACCAGACACCATGTGTGCAGCAGCAGCAGCAGCAGCAGCTGCAGGTGTTGCAGACAGGAGCTGTGCAGGTGTGGGCTGTGCTGCCTGCAGTGGTAGTGGTGGTGGTGGTGGTGGTGCTGCTGCTGCTGCTGCTGTGGGCCTACAACTAGAAGCACTGATTGCAGCCGCAGTGCAGCGGAGCAAGAGTCAGTCAGGGCGCATTGTTGTATGGAACATCAAGAATCACAGGCAGCCAGCTGCGATTACAAGCCCTGGCCAGCAGCAAAATCCATAGCACTACCTGTCCTGTCGTATGCAGCTGCACACCTCTAGCAGCCACAAACAGTCCACCAGCGTCCACACAGCAGGCACCCCTGCACCGCCAAACTGCAGTGCATGCTGAAGTCGTGTCTGTTGCTCACCAGTTGATCAACTGCAGCAGGCGGTCCAAGTCAGGCTGGGGCTTCTTCCTGGATTTGACCGCCTCCCCAGTAGCCACATACAGCGCAGTGCAGGCCATCCACATGCCCTCTGGCCACGTAGGCTGTTGCTGCCCTGTTGTGCTGTCCTTGCGCTTGGGGTACTCCCACTGCCAGTAGGGCGCTTGCAGCTCTGGGCTGCCGCCCTCTGGCCCCGGTTTGAACACTGCAAGGGACCGTACACGCAGCGCGCCCTCCCAAAGCACGGCTGCAGCCTTTGCTGCTGCAGCCTCTGCTACCGCAGCCTCTGCTGCTGCGACTGCGACCTCATTGTGTGCTGCCTCTGCTGCTTTCAGTGCTGCGCGTGCTGCTGCAGCTGCAGCTGTGGCTGCATCTGATTTCTGCTTGTCTGTTAGTTTTAACATGCACTCGCCTGGGATGCGCAGGTAGGACACACCTTGCATGCCAGGCACTGGCTGCGGCTCGCGTTTGACAGCGCTGAGGCAGTTGTTGCTGTAGTTGAAGGACAGCACTGCTGCTGTGCCATCTTGCAGTTGCACACTCTGGTAATCCTTTGGTTTCAGCTTCACGCCGAAACCAATTTTAGACTTTAAGCCTCTATAGCTGAGGTATGGTGCACTGCTGCTGCTGCTGCTGTTCCTGCCAAGCACCCAGGACAGGTCAGCAGGCAGCCTCTCGTGAACCACGTGCTGCGTCAATGCATCACAACCGGGAAGCTCCAACGGCAGCTTCCTGTCCCCTTCTGCTTTTTTGTGCTTTTTTGTCTGCAGGTATTCGGTGCTACCTAGGATCAACTGCACTCCTGCCCTCACTGCCTCCTGCTCTGCCTCGCCTTCGATGGGCTGTGAAGATGTGTCTAAACTCAAAAGCTTTGCCGATGCAGCTAGCGGGGTGCGAGAGGGAGCTGCACCTCCCACGCTCGGTGGGAGCTGTTCCTCCATATTGCCAAGGCTTTCAACGTATTGCAGGTGTTTTGCTCTCGAGTAATCTGTTGGACTATGTCGCTCGGATCGCCCATGGCAGGATATGACTGTGAAGATGAACGGGCACTGGCTAGGGCTTCGAAGGCTCTGTCAGGGCTGCCCAGGCTTCGTCAGATACAACAGAAACATTTGATGTTCAAGGCAGCTTCGCTGTACTGGGCGCAACGTTCACTGAAGGCATGGACACCAGCGGTCATGCAGTACTGTTTCTAGGCATGATGCTGCTAGAAGTTCGCCACTACATGACCCAGGGCTGGTCATGCGGGAATCACAACATCCTTGATTCCCTGTGGGTGTTTGCTTGCGGGGTGTGTCAAGTGCCTCTCAGCCATGTGCTGCAGAGCAGAAGCAACCGTACTGCGCAGTGCTGCAGCCGCTGCAGTGGTGGCACTGCAGCTGCCTGGGGGCACCTAGATCAACTCAACCTTCGAACGCGTGCATTCAAGTCAACTTTTGGGGCTGGTTCGCCATTGCTTTGGGTGCCAATAATAACAGCCAGTGCAGCCGGCGACTAGCAGCGTTATCTATTCATGAGGACAGCTGCAGCTGCAGCACAGAAGTGGCTAGCAAGAATACTGGTGAGCGCTGCTGGCGAAAATGCAACGGCTTGCAGGTTACGTCATTGTGCTTGGATTTGTTATGAGAACCAAGGCAGATGTCAGCCCGATTGATCTGCATTTAGTAGAGCCCTGATCGAACAACATCCACAGCGTCTTACAACGCGCACTCTGTGGCCTCAGGTGATCTGGCCAGCTACTTCGCAAGTCTGCTGTGTGCTGGCAGCACTTGGTGCGCAATTGAGGATGGCTGTGCGCACACTGTACTGCTTGGCTGCTGCTGCTGCTGCTGCCGCTGCTGCTATTGCTGCTGCCACGCTGCTGCTGCTGCTGCTACTGCAGGCGCCGTTCTGGCCATAGCACTTGACCAGCTCATCAGTGTCACTGCTTGCACCACATGTTGACACCTGAGGTGTGTGAATGCTAGGTACAGGTGCATACTGTACGCCACGATCTGGTCAGGCACTGCTGCGCTTGCCATGAGTAATAGTCGGATGGCTGGCTGCCGATGCATTATGATCGCCACTATTCTTTGTGTTTGGTGCTAGGTTACACCTTGAGCGGTTTCGGCTGCTGTGTTCTATGGCGCAACACTGCAGGAGGGCATTGCATGATGGCTACTGGCTGAGCTGGCGCATGTAGTGTGTGATGTGGGCCTCCTGTGCACCGTTCTTTGGCTGCCAATCGGCAGCTGGGAGCAGTGCTGCGACTGACAACACGGCTCGCATCTGCTTCACTGGTGAGCTGATACTGAACTTCAGCATTTGAACTGCGTTACGAGGCCTTGAGTGTACATGCAGGTCACCTCACATGACAGTGTCAGCAGGATTCGCGTATGTAAGGCTTGATGGTGACCATTGGCTTCTACTGCCCAGATCCTGGGTGAGTCTTCTTCATGTGACGGTGCAACACACAGCCTGCTACAACTGCCAAGTTGATGTGTGTTGCAGGCACTGCGAGTCATCCCTTGGCTTACAGCCTTGAGGTGGCTCCGCTACATTTTGAACATGTGTAGTGCGCCGCAGTATATTGTTACATGTCAGACTTGTGGCACAAGTCAGCATGGCACATGTGCCATCTGTACAGCTGCCTTCCTTGCACTACACGTGCAAACGCAGAAAACGACAAGCGTGTCATATGCTCACCTTTCAGCTAAGCATCCTAATGTAAACGTTCTTTGCTGTGCAGGACCATCAACCCAGCCAAGTGCCCAGACGGCAGCACCAAGCTGACCCTAGCCGCCACATCATCCGACAAATGCAAGCGACTGGAATTCACAGACTTTGATGCATTGGTGGACAGCGATTTCTGCTCAGCAAGCCCCGAGAACCTAGCAATCTGTCAAGACATCAGCGCACCAGATGAGGCTGCCGGCAGGCGCCTGCTGTCGTCTGGGCTCTCTGGGCGGCAGCTGCTGCAGGCTGAGCAGGGCAACGTACGCACGTGCAGGGGGCTGTTTGAGGTGGGTTGTGTCTGTCGCGCCCACCGTGCAGCACAAGATGCGATCTCGCATGGTTACGCTTGTTGAAGAGCTTTGTCGCAGTGACAAGTGACAAAGCATGCTTTGTGTTGCTGCAACCAAGTCAAACTATACATGTGACATGTCGCGCGGCTGCCTGTCGACTGTGCATGCAGGTTTTTGCAGAGCAGGCACCTTTATACTTATGCCAGACTCTGGCAATACGGATCTTTCATAGTAATACTTGCCACACGACACTTGCACTGCTTTTCTGCCGCCCGTCTGCAGACGCTGAGAGACGCGGGCATTGTTCCCAGGATTTGGAACTATGACTATGTGCTCTCTCAGCTGGGTAATGGCATCTGCAATTACGGCTTCTTCAACACTGTCGTCTGTGGTTGGGACGCCGGAGACTGCTGCTGCAGCACATGTGAAAAGTCCGGGCTGAGGGAGCCAATCTTTGAACAGAACCTTACAGCACTGGAGGTCACTCTTATCGGGTAAGAGGAGCGCACGGTGATTTATCTGCAGTACAGCGCGGCTGCCTAGCTTTGCATCACAAGGTTTGCATGTGATGAGCGGGAGGTGTGCATGTGATGAGCACAAACAATGAAAAACAGGTGTGATGTATGCATGTAATGCAATATCAAATGCATGAGTCTGCTGCATGCTAGTGTATGAAATGTGACAACTCTGCTATGTGGCATGCGGTTGCAGTTACTCGCCTGTCAACACCTGTACCGAGGTCCATGCCGCGGAGTTGATTGGATGCACTCCTCCTTTTGACCAGTGCAAGAATCCGCTGGCTATTGCTGAAGCTGCCACCTCAGCCAAGTGCCAGGCTCAGCCGGTATGCAGAGAGCTGAACGTAACAGAGTTCCCGCCCAAAACCAACCTGACGGCATGTGAGTGTATCCGCCATGTGACAGTTTCCGAAGTGGATTTAGTGCAAAGGCGCGCCGGCTGTGTACATAACTTTCGCCCTAAAGGGCTGCAGCATATATGTTTTGCATTGCAATCAAGGCACAGTGGACTATTTGCCACCCTGTGGGTCAGCAGCCAAGAATCATTCTTGGCAGCATTTACTGCATGCACGTTGAACAGTGTGCTTTGTTGACCCACCGTATGGCGTACTGCTGTCTCAGACACCATTGCTAGTGCCGTTCACCTGCTGGTGTCGCATGTGGTGCTGCAGCTGGCTGCGTCGAGGCTCTGAAGGGCAACGGCATCTGCAACTCAGAGCAGAACGTGGCAGCATGTGACTATGACGGCGGCGACTGCTGCCCCAACACCTGCCGCAGCACCGGCCTGCCGGGAGCTTGCCTCACTTGCCAGTGCCTGGACCCAGGGACGAAGGACGATGAGGTGAGTCAGCCGCCAGTTCAGATCTTCAAACTTGTAGCACTGGAGTTCAAGCCATGAGTTGTCTTTCAGCACTGCAATCTGGGCCTAGTACGCATATGAGGACAGCATGAAGTCAGCTAAGGACTAGGGGGTGGAATGAGCACTTTCAGCCGCTGTGGCAGCAGTGTTGCTGGTCATCATCATCATCATCAAATTACCAGATCAAGCCATAGCATCAACGCCATTGGCAGTGTTGCTGGTGTTGACCCCCCACGCAAAGTTTCAAAGCACGCCAGATGGTGTGGGTTACCATTTAATTGTGTGCACGGCATCCTGGACTTTAGACCGTGTGCTGCTGCCCATCCGTCAGCCTGGCACACCTATTGCTGCAAAGCAACAGGCTCCTGACTGCTGCTGCTGCCACTGCTGTCATACTGCAGGGTCTCCCTGTGGACACCGTGCCCCCCGTGCTGCGCAACTTCCCCCCTGACGTAACAGTCAGCTGTGCACCTACTGACAGCGGGCTAGCAAGGCTACCTCCTGTGACGGTCGTAATCGCCTGTGATGCCTTTGATCGGAATTTTAACCCAGCAACAACCTTTTCTGAGCAACAGGTACAATTTGCAACTGTTGAACATACCAACTTGGTATGCGGCATAGCAGAAAGCCTGATACAAGGTTTTGCTGCCCTCAGAAGCACATGTTGTGCATGCCACATGTTTTGGCTTTCTGATAGCCTTTGCCTCAGGCATAGTATGCCGCATGGTGTGATCAGATGCAAGTTTTTTCCTTGCTGTCGCTCAGCAGTGTTACTGAGCTCCATGCCATCCTTTGCAGAGGTTAACCATGCATCTGCATCTTAGCAAATCTAGTACAGCAGTAATACGTGCAAAGCCCTAATACTAAACAAATGTATATGCCTGCCCTGCAGTCCATCCTGAGCGTGACGTCCAGCAGCGCCACGTACCTCATCAGCCGCACTTGTAGCAGCGCGGCAGACGCGGGCAACAACAGCGTCAGTCAGACGCAGACCATCACAGTCACCAGCTGCACACCTCCGTATGCTGGTGTTGCTACACCCGGCTGTGACAACCAATGCAGCACTGTTGGTACGTGGCCGGTGTCAATCCTGTGCTGTCTGCAACACAGCGGTTCAGCTTAAACGCAGATATGTACCTACATTTTCTTCTCACCAGCGCTCATCGGCACAATTTGAGCACAATTAAGTGCAAACAGCTATAGTAATGAAGGCCTAGTGCACTGCAAGTTACTACATTACATTACATCACATGCTCACATGCTCCAGTCACAGAGCCATTGTATTTGGAACATCCCTATAACCTGGCTGCTGATGTTGTTGCCGCAGGTGATGTGGTGCGCTGCACCTGCCAGGGCACATCTGGCCTGGTTGGTGGTGTGCCTAACTCCACCTTCAGCATCCCTGACGTGTTTGATGCTGCCTTCGGCTGGGGCAATGGCTCCCGCTCTGACTGCCTGGCGCAGTTCTACCAAGTACAGCTGATGCTGACTGGGTGAGGGAAAGATGTCTGGTTGCTGTGCACAGCAGCTGTGTTGAAAGTAAATTCGTCACAACTTCATCTAGTTTTGGACTGGAGCAAATACGTCAGATCATCAAGTTACCTTACACACAGTGTGGGTCCAGTCACCATCTTAGATGGTATGAGCCACCCCAAATGAACACATTGTCAACACGTGACCGAAAGAGATGAGCACAGCTGTAGACCATACTTTATCCATCTTGATGAACGCAACGTCTCTCTAATTCCAACCACAGATATAACTGCGGTGTATCAAGCAAAGATATATCTGCGGTGTGCCAGTGGCACACCCCACTCAACCAGCAGCTTGCTCAAGAGAAGCGTAACCAACCAAAAGCATGTGGTCAAGATTGATCAATGTTACTCACAGGCCCGCAGCAATAATGTCTTGCTGCTGTATTGCGGGTCGTGTAATGATGCCCAGGTGTTTTTATCTTGTCAACCGGCAGTTGTCAGCTGAAGCTCAGCGCAGGAGGCTGTCACTGGACCGCAGAAGTTGCACCTTGGTACGGTCTGCAGCTCCTTGACAATAAACGTGTGTGGTACTTGCAGGTGCACCATCACAAAGGTCAACGCTTTGAACGTTGGCACCTGCACAATCACCAATAGTGGCAGAGGCATTGAAGTTGTGGTGAGTAGGGTTAAGGTGCAGCTACTTTTTGCTGCTCAAGTTGCTCACGTAAAGATATTTCCTGTGGTCTTGCATCACTGCTTGTTGCTCTTTCTCAGAGTCTGAAGTCAACACACTCAACATTTTGAGCTTCTAGTAGCTGTTGAGGGGCGCGTGACAGCCATGTGGCACCGTGCTGTGACATTAGGTAAGCCATGTATCAGCCCAGCTGTTTGACCATGCCCACCAGCTTGCAAGCTGTCAGCACTGCTGACAGAGTCTCTTTTTCCACAACTTGCAAATGAAGGGATTGCAAGTGTTGCATTCAGCTCAGACTGGTGCGTAGCTTGCGAATGCCTGACACGATTATCTTACTGTCTGCTCATCTGCTCTGCAGGGTGCCCCCAAAGATGCAGTTGTGCGCCTGAGCACCTCCATCACAATCCCTGGCAGCTCACCTACCGCTGTGCAGCGCGTTGAGCAAGATGGCATCCTGCTGGCTGTGGAAGGGGTGAGCGGCGCACCTCACGGCAAGCCGTGCATGATGGTCTCTCATCACTGAAATAACTTGTTCATTGTGTTTTTGATCAGCAACTCAATGTGTGTTGTAGCTTGCTGGCATGTCAACATGAAACGTTTTGCCAGTTCTGCCAGTTTAGCAGACAGTGTTCTGCGCAAGAGAAAGTTGTAATGCCGGATCACATGTGTTCTGGTTGTTGCTGAGGTTGAGTGTTGTTCTCAGAGAGACAGTCATCCTGGCAGCAAGTACAATTATGTGAGCACATCGCTGTCTGTGAATCTGCCACTTGGACTCTGTAAGAGATTACCAGCAACGTCAGAACAACATGATCGGGCCGTCGGTGGCCTCTTGTCTGTGGAATATGCGGACTCACAATACTGCCTCCCTGCTGCAGGACACTGTGCCTCCTGTGCTTGAGGGCTTCCCTGCTGACATCACCACCACCTGCACACCTGAGGAGGGCGGCCCTGCTGCCCTGCCGCCTGTGTCAGTCGTGACAGCACGGGACCCCAACGATGAGTTCTTCAGCCCTGCAACAACCTTCACGGAGCATCAGGTGCGGCCTTCGGCAGCGCTGTATTGGAGTGTCTGCGGGCTGCATTTATGTGCCCAGTTCCTGAGTGACTCTGCTGATTAATTGCTGCTGCCCTGCTCAGGGATCTCAGTTTACTGTTGTAAAGATATGTTGGCCCTGCATACGTACCTGCCCTGCAGTCCATCCTGAGCGTGACGTCCAGCAGCGCCACGTACCTCATCAGCCGCACTTGGAGCAGCGCAGCAGACGCGGGCAACAACAGCGTCAGCCAGACGCAGACCATCACAGTCACCAGCAGCACGTATGCTGGTGTTGCTACACCCGGCTGTGACAACCAGTGCAGCACTGACGGTACGTGGTACATGGCCGGTGTCAACCCTGTGTTGCCTACAACACCGTATTTCAGCACCACCGGGAGTGCGTACCAGCAGTCAGTCACGTGTTTCAAGCAACTAAGTGCACACAGCTTTGGTAATGTCACCCTAGCTAGTGCACTGCACGTTACACTGCCATTGTGGTCAGAATATATCCGGATGCATCGCTGTATAATGTTGCTGCCGCAGGTGCTGTGGTGCGCTGCACCTGCCAGGGCACATCTGGCCTGGTTGGTGGTGTGCCCAACTCCACCTTCAGCATCCCTGACGTGTTTGATGCTGCCTTCGGCTGGGGCAATGGCTCCCGCGCTGACTGCCTAGCGCAGTTCTACCAATGACAGCTGACGCTGACTGGGTGAGGGAAGGATGTCTGGTTGCTGTGCACAGCAGTTGTGTTGAAAGAAAATTTTGATAGTTCATCCAGTTCTGGATGAAGCAAACTTGGAAGAGTACCCATCATGATCATCGTTAATTCTAGAGCTTGCAGCAGATTGCAACGCTGCTTCAGTGTGCTGTGTACATATATACATATGTGTACACTGTAATGATACTGTACTCTTTGACATCATGGCAACTGCTAATTGTGTCAGGAACAGCCCAAGTGGCTGTAGCTTCATGAACTGCAGCAGCTGCACCTGTGTATGTTCCTGCAGCTTCTCTCTGATAACGTGTGTGGTATTTGCAGGTGCACCATCACAAAGACCGGCGCTGTGATTGTTGGCTCTTGCACAATCGTCAACAGTGGCAGAGGCATTGAGGTTGGTGTGAATAGTACTGCTGTACGGCTACAGCAGTAAATATCTCCTGCTGCTACTCCCCACGTACATACACTGGGTGCGGTCCTGCAGCACTGAGTGCACACATGTTGCTTCAATTCGTAATGCATACTTTGAAATACCGGCTAGCGCCTGTTGTGAGGCATGTGGCGCTTTGCCATGGCGTTTGGAATGCCATGTGCAACAGATCAGCGGTTCAGACAGCGCACCCTGCTCAAGCACCCCGGCTATTGAAAGCTGCAATTGAGGCACGCAAGCCTTGCATTGAGCTGCCACTGCTGCGTAGCTTGCGTATGCTTGACATATTTGGTTTATTGTCTGCTTATCTGCAGGGGGGCCCCAAAGATGCAGTTGTGCGCCTGAGCACCTCCATCATAATCCCTGGCAGCTCACCCACCGCTGTGCAGCGCGTTGAGCAAGATGGCATCCTGCTTGCTGTGGAAGGGGGAGCGGCCGTGTGACCGCCTCTCATCATGTCCGCATGTTTCTGCTGGTACTGCAGGCCTGGCAGGATGAGCACATCACTGTGTTTGAACATGAAAACAGCTTACCAGCATTGTCAGGACAGACATGGTCAGGCGTCTGGTCTGTGGGATAGGATGACTCATGATGCTGCCTCCCTGCTGCAGGACACTGTGCCGCCTGTGTTTGAGGGCTTCCCTGCTGACATCACCACCACCTGCACGCCTGAGGAGGGCGGCCCTGCTGCCCTGCCTCATGTGGCAGTTGTGACAGTACGAGACCCCAACGATGACTTCTTCAGCCCTGCAACAACCTTCATGGAGCAGCAGGTCGGGTCTGCTCGTCAATGCTTTTCAGAACGTCTATGTCTTGCTGTTGTGCAAGGAAAGGATGCCACCCCTGTGTCTGGCAGAAAACTTTTACGGCATTGAAGTTCAGCTGCTGTGATCAGGTCAGACATTGCAACGCCATTGCAAAGTTGTGCTGCGCAGGAGTTGTCGATGATACAGGGAGTGGGAACTTTCCAGCATGGCATGCTTTTCCCTAACATCGCCATGCGTCTTTGTGTGCCTGCAGTCCATCCTGAGCGTGACGTCCAGCAGCGCCACGTACCTCATCAGCCGCACTTGGAGCAGCGCAGCGGACGCGGGCAACAACAGCGTCAGCCAGACGCAGACCATCACAGTCACCAGCAGCACGTCGCCCTACAGGGGCATCAGCAGCACACCTGGCTGCACCAACCTGTGTAATACTACGTGTGCGTGCTGGGCACTAGAGCGGTGCACTAGCCAACAGCTGTGTATATTAAGAACATTACCGTGTGGGTGTGTGATGCAACCAGTACAAATGTGAGACTCTGTGACATCAACAGCTCAGAGTGCAGTGTGAGGCTCAAATGCGTGCTGCATGTGCCAGGCATGTTGCTCTGTATGCATCTTGAGCAGTCCGCCCGTCCAGTGTCGCACCCACCAAGGATACCTGCCTACATAGTGCCTGCTGCCCCATGCCATCATCATGTTGCTGGGTAACACGCCGGCACGGCCTGCTACGTGCTGCAACTTCTTCTTCTCCTGCTGGTGCTGCTGCCGCGTAGGTGGTGTGGTCACCTGCAAATGTCAAGGCACTACTGGTGTGGTTGGCTGCCTGGCTGGTCCTCGCTCCACCTTCAACATCCCCGATGCTCTTGGCGCAGCCTTTGGCTGGGGCAACGCGTCGTGCTCTGACTGCCTGGCACAATTCTACCAGACATTGTTCAGGGTTGCAAGGTAAAGCGTATTGCACAGAAGCAGCAGCGTACACTTGCTGCTGGATGCAACACTGTTGATGCATACACGTGTGTGGCATAATGTTTACACGTGTGGTATATCTGAGGGCCCGACCTCAAGCTTTGACCTCATTTTTTAAGTTCTGTAACATCAAGAGTTTGCAGAAACAAGTTGTAATGCTGACATTCAAGCAAGCTCTGCTCAGCAGCATGTGATATGTGTATGGCGTGCAGTGGCAGCTCTAGCCATGCTGCTAACGTGGCACAAGTTGCTGCGTTTCCAAATTACGTGCAGGTGCACCATCGTGACACCAGATCTCACCCCTGGAACTTGCACCATCATCAACAGCGGCCGCGGCATCAGAGTTGTGGTGAGCAAGATCTGCCGCAAAGCAGTATACTTAGGTTTGCTGCTGCCCCTATGTGACGCTGCCAGCAGTGCTTCTGTCAATGCTACTCACACAATTCATTTGTCTGCGGAAGCCAGTGTTGTATCGTTGGGGCGTTGCCAGTTACTCAATGAATCATGCTCAACATATGTCTGCATGCATACTCAAATGTGCTAAGCAACCCTGCTTGCTGCACATGTAAGATGCTTTACATTTGACCATACTAAGGCCGCAGCGGCCTCAGACACAGTTTGGGATTACAATGAGGCTGCCGTTGCTGCTGCTGCTGCTGCAGAATGCACCGAACGAAGCTGTTGTACACTTGACTGTGTCCATCTCCATCCCCGCCAGCTCACCCCCGGGTGTCGAGAGGATTGAGCAAGGCGGCATCTTGCTGAATGTTGGACCCACTTCCCTTGCATCTTCGCCCAACAGGGGTTGCCCCACTGTGTTCAGGCGCGCATAGGCTGAACAACTCAATGCGAACCTTGTATAATCTCCGAGACCAATGTCTTTGCATCAGAAGGAGGACATCAGCCAGGGTTGAAGGGACAATCACACAGTGCAGTGGCAGTCGCCAGGTTCTGCAGGTGTTGTGGCAATCGTTAGGCGGGACATCTAAGATGTCACTCAGCATGATGTGTGGAAGTTGTGAAGAACTGAGGTATCTGCAGCAAGTTCTGTGTAACTTTACAGTCTGATGTATTTCTTACTTATAAACTGCACGGCGGCTTCAAGTCAAGTTGAAATTGCAGTTGCGTTCTCGTGACTGGCCATGGTAATGCACGTGGATCTACATGTCAGGGCCAGCCCAGACCTGTTGAACAGCAGTAACAGCATGGACGGCACAACTGCGTGCTGTTGAACAGTGCATCGGCTCTGGTATTAAGCTGACACTGTACGTGGTTGCGAGCAGCAGTGGACATGTGGAACAGAGTAGTGGATTTGGATGGCTCTTCTTTGTTGGCGCGTGCAATGCGTGAAAACCTGCAGCTTGCTGGATCCTTTGGCACTGGTGCCCTGTGGTGTGTGCAGCTGGAGCGTGTCTTGACTTACTTGCAGAGTCACTCGCAACAGTTGGAGGACATTGTTCAGCGGATGAGAAATTTCCAGTCCCTGAACACAAAGATTGTTTTGAATGCTTTTGAGGAGTGCCTATATCAGCAGTGGCAGGGATGTCCTGAAGAAGAAGAGGGGTTACAGGGTGTGTTCAAGCGGCTACGCCGCAACGGACACCAGCTAGAAAAAGGATGCTGCGAACAGCTCAGCTCAGACTGTCACTCAAAAGGAGGCTGAACCCCAGAAAAACAGCCCCTGGGATGTCCTGATAATCCACGTGATGCTGCTAGTGGTTGTGGCGTTTTCTGTACTTATGAGAGGTGGTTTGCAGCTTGTTCCTATGACGATATGCGGTCAGCTCGTCCTGCTGCCTGGTGCCCCAAGTATGTGTTACGCACTGCTGGGCTTAACATGGAGCATGTGGGGTCTCTGACTCGTTTTCGTTTGGGTGCTCATGATTTGCGGGTGTGTAGTGGTCGGTGGCAACGCCCACCTATCCCACGTGATGAGCGTGTCTGCGCCCCGGGTGTTCCTCTGGGCAAGTCGAGGATGAGTTCCACATGATATTTGAGTGTCCTTTCTATGCGCCTGTCCGTGAGCGTTTTGCTATGCTATTCGAGCCCTTTGGTGGTTTGTCTCAGACGTGGACTAATATTACTTCATGTCACCCTGCAGGGCCAGATATGGCCGCTTTCATGCAGCAGCGTCCTGCTTTGGTAGCTGCCTTTGTGCACTGTTGCTATCTGATGCGGTGTCAACCAGATACCGATCCTGAGTCTCTGTTGTCTTCTCAGTCGATTGCTCAGGTGATCGAGGATGTTGATGAGTTCTTCTCGGTAGTTTCTTCTCTTTCTGAGAATGTTGTTGATGACGATGCTGATGATGATGATGATGTTTTCTTCGAGTGTCCCTCCCCCTATGAGCCTCTCGTTGGCTCCTAATGGGGTTCCCACTCCTTGTTGGGTGGAGTATGTAATGTAATGTAATGTAATGTAAAGCAAGGGTTGCCTTCAATGTATTACACAGTGTATCGATTATTTCTGTTGCCTTGCAAGCTTTTTGCGCGTGATGTGGCTGCAGGTGTTGCGCGCTGCACACGCTGATGCCTGCACTGTAATATCAGCGGCACTGTTTGTGATAGTCATGAGTTGTACGCAAACAATGTTTGCTCAGCTGAGTTTACGTTTACTACAATATGGCACCGCACAGGGACGCACCACATACGCTGTACGGCTGGTGTCAATGCCTGTCTGTGTTGGAAGTCAATTACATCATATGGTGTTGATGAGTCCAATAAGCATGCCCATGTTACCACTAGAGTTAACTCAAGCACAACCAACCTCAAGTTGCGGGCTGCAATTGCACAACGCGCATGCTGGGACTGGTGATGCGTACAGCATTGTCAGCGGTTATGCACGATGCATATAATGTCGACTGCAAAGGTGGTGGCCACGCCTTCCACGCTGCATGGCATCATGCCACAGCACATGATGTGCTATCATCCAAGAACCCCTGCTGCAGCATCAATCCATACACCGTTTTGCTCTGATGACGGCTCTTTGAAATAAAGTGCCCTGTGCAGCAGAGGCACAACACTTCTGCTTGTGCGTTGCTGGTAACATACTATCCGCACATCATGTGTGCTAGTAACTTGCAATGTTATCAGAGCTGGCCCTCTTGAGGCCGCCTGGGACGCCCATGGCCAGCACTAACATCAGCACTGTGATCTGCATGAGGGAGCATTGGCGTGCTCACTGGCAGTGATGACAACGCTGTGACAATGTGACATGTAAATAAATGAGATGACAGCAACCGTTACAAATTACGGGGTAGCCACCCCATTGTATGGCTCACACCTCCGCACCAATGCTCACTACTACAAAAATCCTTCACGACTGCCCAGTGGTAGCTGCACCGCCACCACCAAGCGCTCAGTGAAGTCCAGCAGGCTGACAAGAGCAGCTGAAGCTGCTTGATGTGTGAAGTAATCTGATTGGCTGGACCATCAAGTTGGTGACCTGCCTCCTCTTGTGCTGCTAGCTCTTTCAAAGGACTTTGACAGACGCCCACAGCCGCTCATGTACAAAGTACAGCATGAATTTGGCTGTAAACTCCAGCGCGCCAAGCTTCAAAGCATCCTCCACCTGCACAGTAGCAGCAATGGCAGGAGTAAAAACGACCACGACAGCATACCATGCGGTTTAAAGTTCAGAGGTCGCACGTGCAGCCAATGTTGTGCGGTACGGAACAGAACCGCGGACAGCAAACTACACGACACAAGCCAGCACAGCTGCCCCAGCCTGCCGTAAGGCATATTGTGTTGTGATGCAGCTCCCCTGCACACTGTATACAGAGTACGCACTGCTCACTTCAGGGTTACTTGGCGCGGCACAAAGCTTGGCAAGCATGTGCAACAGGTTGCTTGTCCAGCCCACAAACTCAAACGGATCACATACGGCCAGCAGCTCACCTTGAGCACGTCATGCAGCACCAGCAGCGCAATGCCCATTGTTGCTGTGGTGCTGAACAGCCGCCACACCAGGCCCTTCACAGCACTGCGCGCTAGGCTGTCAACCACAGGAGCCTGAAGCAGCAGCAACAGCAGCAGCAGCAGCGGCAGCAGCAGCAGCAGCAGCACCAGCAGCGGCACAGGTGAGACAGGCACACAACTACATGGAAGAAGTTACAAATACGCCCAGGACAACCGTACGGAGCTGCAGCATTGTAGAGCAACATGCCTACCGTGCGCCCATAAAAAACCACGTAATGCAAGCATCTGCATTGCTGCGGCGAGGTGCAAGCTGCGACATGATCTACTGTTGAGAAACATCAACACATGCAGGATGCTGATGAGGTTGGCAATGGCTACGTGTCATCTGCAGAATGCAGCAGGTGCTGCAAAGAGCGCTTCCGCAGCTGCGTGTCACCCAGCACAATCTGGACTAGCATGGATCAATGCATACCCAAACCTGTGAGCTGCTGGTGGTGGTGGCGATGTTGTTGGTATCACTGCTGCTGGCAGCTGATGTCCGCTGCTGATGCTCCTGTTGGATTTGCTGCTGTTGTTGTCTTCTACTGCTGCTGCTGCTGCCCATGTCCACGCCCACATTGACTTGCACCTTCACACCAGCAGTGTAGCCTGCCTTGTAGCCAGACTGCAGGCGCACGCATGCAGCCAGAACAGCAATGCACTCAAAGACTCGCCAAAGCGGGGAATTGCATGCAGCTGAGCAATCTGTGAACTTTGCAAGACGTGACTGCACCAAGGACACAGCCTTGCTGTCCTGGGCTTGGGCATGGCCCTAGGGCAGCACCCCTGACAGCTGCTGGGTTTGGCCTTTGCTGGCGCACTTGAACTACGCAAAATCATTCATCTTAGTCATGTTTGTTCCATGCCTTTCGTGAGCCGCACCTCGTAGGCTTGCTGCACCTCTTCCTGCAAAGCAGTAAGGCGCCTGGCTAGGTGCAGTGGCACTTGCTGCTGCTGCTGCTCGTTGTCCGCAGATGTACGCTGCTCGACCGCAGTCTCGACAAATAATTCTGCTGATTGTGCTAGGACGGGACGGTGTTGCCGTCTGCTGGAGCCTGGACACCGTGGTAGTAGTGCTGGTGCAGCCCGCGCTGCTGCTGCATGGTGCATACGGACGTGCGTACACGGCTGCATGATGTTTAGAATCAGTGAGCAGCTGTTTGATTATTGGTACGAGTCCGGATCCAAAGCGTGCAATTATCGGCAGCAGGACTGACAGCAACTGTGTGGTCGTCCCAGAAAGGCAGCAGGAAGCACAAAGCTAGGCACAGCTGAGGACACGTAATTGCAAAGAGCTATCAAGAGTGATAGTTTGGTAGTATAGCTGTGACAGTTCCACGGTGCGAAGGCGTATCTACTGTACAGCTAAGCTTCTCAGATGACAGTACCGTCATGACGCCACAGCCAACATTTTTGAACCACCAGCACTGCTGAGCAGTGCTGAGCAAAGTGCAATGCACCACCCTTGACTTCTTTCCTACGTCCTCACCCTTTTCGTTGCACTCATTTTCCCCATCACCCAGTACTACATCCGACAAAAACGCTGCCAGCGTCTGCGTTTTCCCGCCACAAGGCGCCTGCTCTGCTGCTTCTGCTTCCGCATCCCCTCCTTCTGGAGGCTCCATAGGGTACAGGTTGAACCCCGGGTGTTCAAACTCCACTGCACTGACAGCTGAGGGGCCTATCAGGGTGAAGTTATTCTTGGCCAGCACAGCATCAACCTGCAGCGCACAACCGCAACACAGCCTGTGTTTTCTGCAAGTTGCAGGAAAAGGTCACATGTTCATCAACCGTCAACATACATTTGGGCAGGACGGGGGGCCTGGGAGCAGCTCCAGCGCGCATCAGCAACACCGCATCACAGCCACAGCAGCGTCGTCTTGCTGCATACATGGGTCGCACACCAACCTTGGATACATGCATCTGCTTCACAGAGCCGAACCTTCATGCATCATGCAATGCAAGAACCATGTCATGGATGATCAAGCCTGTAGTATATACGCAGCTGCATATGCTGATGTTTGGCCATCGCTCACCAGCTGCACGCCAGACGCATCGTCACCCTCAAATGCTGCAACCAGCAAGGTCAGCAAACTGTGCCTGCTTCTGCTGCTGGCCGCTGCTGCTCCCTGCAGCATCGTCTGCAAAAACCAACCCATCAAGAGCATCTGCTACACTGTCTGCGCCATCTGCTGCAGCAGCTGCCAGCTGTGGCCGTTGTATGCTGTATGCTGTATGCTGTATGCTGTATGCTGTATGCTATATGCTGCATGCTGCTGGGAGCTACACGGTGTCAGCTGCAGCTGCTCTAAGTTCTCTGGATACTGCCAGTTGCAGGCCGCCAACTGCCTACAGCAGCAGCAGCAAGTTGAAGGACGGCCATGGCAAATGCTGCAGGCAACACCAGTATCATCTGCAGCTGCTCAAGGTCCTCTGGCAGCTCTTTCACAAGTGCACAACCTGCAGCGACCTGCAACGAAACAAACACAATCGTGTCTGCGGCATTGCGAATGATCACCAAGCTGTTGCTCACGGCTGCTGCTCATCACGAGCGCATCTAATGATCCCTGCAGACCTGGGGAGACATATTTCGCATATATCACATCCATCTCAAAGCCTTGTTGCTGTGTTTGTGCAATCGTATGCCAGATACGAAGCAGCAATGGCTGCAGCAACATAATTTCATTGCTGTAAAGGAGTGCGTGGCAGTCAAAATCAGCCAGCAGTGCAGCATTCACGGCACCGTGCTGAGCGCTGAGTGCTTCACTGTCAACATGGTGGCAAGCAGTTGGAGACTCTCCAACTAAGCCGCTGACTTGTGACCAGTGGTGTGCTGTGTGCAGTGCTGCCAGTGGCACTTGACGCCTGCTGGCCAGATCAGCGTAGCAGCTGCAACGTGTGGTTGGCACTTCTGTCATGGGCACAGCGTGTATCTTCTGGTTGGTCAGAAGTTGGGAGGATGCTGACCATGGTTTAGGGCTGAACTATTGTGGATCCAAAGTTGGCGTGCAGTGCAAGGGTGCTGTCCGCGCGGTCAACGTAAAGAACCTGCTCAACATGTAACCCTGAAGTAGTCTGTGGAAGTTGCGAAGTACATGCGGTTGACCCTATCAGTTCGGGGTGGAATTGTATTCCCACCATCCGGCTCAGCAGCGGCCCCATCACCTGTCATCGGTAGATATTTCGCTGACAACGTGTTTTAACGTATCGGATCTGGTGGCCTTCCAGTCGTTACCTATAGTGAGTGTGCTGCAGGCGTCAGGAACTGCGACAGCAGCAGCATCACGACATGCAAGTACTTGCTCCCTGCAGCATCGATCACGAAAGCACAGATGCATGCAACATAGCAGTGTTTCAGTATATAATGCCGACACTCCCTTTGCTTAGAGCTGATGCCGCAACTTGGTAGTGAGAGCAGTGGTTGTTCACATGTTGCTCCCAGTCAATCAGCCTGGACCATCATCACACTGCTGCTTACTTGCAGGAAAGTTGCTTCCAGCTTCCTTCAGATCTTTTAGTCAAAGTCCTACAGCATGTAGAGCTACGACAGCGGTTGGGCAGCTGCAGCCTGGTCTGCCGCGCCTGGCGCAGCGCAGCAGCAGCAGCAACGCCACACATCAGCATCATTCTGCCGTCATACATCGACACAACACTTCCGGGGCAGCAGCATCTTACCTCTCTGGTGGCGTGGCTGCACAAGCACGGCAGGCAGGCCAGCAGCCTAGCAGCACATTGGGATGAACCCAGTTACGTACGTTACGTACGGTCGGCCCCGCATGTGCCGTACAGACGCCCTGTGTTACATCTGCCATGCCAGCAGCTGTGTCAGCTGCAGTCTTTCAAGGCAGGACACCTGCTGCTGCTGCCTCATGCAGCAGCAGCAGCAGCAGGCGCTTGCATGCGCGCCGCTCCCAGCCAGACTGAAGCCAGCAGCAGCAGCAGCAGTGCTGTAGATAGCCAGGCGCAGCCAACCCACAGCGTCCAGTCCTTGTCAGGGCTCAGCAGCCTCACCAGGCTGCAGCTGAATCGATGCGGCATATCAGGCTGGGAAGGTGGGCTGGGTGCGCTGTCGCTGCTGACTCAGCTGCAGCGCCTGCAGCTAGCACGCCTGTACGCGGGTGATGCTTGGAGTGAGCAGAACGCAGTGCAGGCTTCTGTCGAACAGGGGGGTGTCCTGTCGCACCTGGTGCAGCTCATAAACCTTGCCATAAGCGCCATCACATCAGCCGCAGCCCTGGAGGGGCTGTCACAGCTGCAGCAGCTGCGCGAGCTGCGTCTACATGGCGATAAAGACACCGGTACTGGCAGCGTTGTAGCGCAGCTTCCTGCAAGCCTTACCCTGCTTGCGTTGAACTACGAGCATGACCGCTATGTAGCGTGCTGTTTGTTGACAGCGTGTAATTGCTGGCCATGACGTGTTAGCAGTCATGTTAGTGTCTGCTGCACTTCTGTAGTGTGCAGCGCAGCTGGCACATAAGGCCTGGCTGGCACAGTACCTCTTCAATGGGTGCTTTTGTTGCTTGTCCTTGGTGACTTTGTTTGGAGGTGTAGCCAGCTGTGTATATGTGTGGGCGGTCGTCCACGCTACTCTGTGATGGCTTTGGCATCCGGTGCCATGGTCTGTCCTTGCAATGTACAGCATGTGCGGCACTTGTGGTTTGCGTTGTTGCTTTGTCTGGCCTCAGCCTGCCCTGAGGGGGGATTGAGGGGCAGCCTTTGTGTTTAGCTGACAGCTCAGGCTGCCGTGTCGTATCATTCAGGCTGAGTCCTGACTACATATGGTATAATAGGATCTGGTGGTTAAGCAGTACAACAGTACAGTGCTGTAGTAAATGGCGTGATTATGAAGTGGCAATACAGCTGCTAGTGTAATGTAGTATGATTGGAGCGCAGCAGTTTGATGCTACAGAAGGTCAAAAGGCCATATCATGTGCAGCAGTGCTTGTGCCATGCTGAGATATGGGAGTGACGATGGGGCTAAACAGACAGTGTACCCAGCTTCCACAGTTACAAGTCACTGTGACATGTGACATTGCGTCGTGACTCAAAAATGATGATTGTAACGGACTAGAACGCTACAGCTACTCATTGCTTTGTGTTAAGCTTGCCTGTACACAAAGCAATCTTAGCACGAGCGCGTTCTACCCTGGCGGGTAGTTTGCGGGGCAAAACCTGCGGTTTTGCCATCGGTAGTGCCGTGGCGCAGCGTGTAGCGCTGCGCTGCCGTCAGGAGCATTACTTTGTGTTTATAGGCGCTAGCGTCTGCTTCTAGTTAGCGGCTAGACGCAACACGTAGTAACTGACCCCCCCCTCCCTGTGGCTGGTTGGTGGCGTGTGTGGTGATTCGTGCTTGGCTTGCAGCTGTCTTGACATATCAGGCAAGGGTGCAGGCGACCCGGAAGGCGGAGGACAAGCCGGTGCCGGTTCGTCTGTGGGGGGAGGAGTATATGCAGAGGCTCACAGGCCGCTGGCAGGATTTCCTGCAGCTGGATTTGGCTAACTCGACGCACCGTGCGTACGGTTGGCATCAAGATCAGTTTAGGCAGTTTTGTCGGTTGGCGGGGTGGCCGGAACGGCCGACTGAGCGCGCGGTTGCGCAGTTTGTGGTGGGCCGGGCCCAACATGGGTATGCTCTGTCCACTATTGAGCAGGGTGTGTATGCACTGGCCCGGTGGGCGCTGGACTTGGGTGTTGAGGGTTTGGCCGGGATGCGGGAGGTCACGCATGCAATGAAGGTGGCCGCAAAGTTGCGGGGCTCTGGGGTCCGGCAAAAGTTGCCTTTAGATAGGAGGGATTTGCGGTATGTGGTGTATGATCTGGCGTCCCTTGGGGATGATCATTGTATTGGGGTGCGTGATAGGGCCTTGTTCCTGCTGGGGTGGGCTGGCATGTTTCGGTCGTCGGAGTTGGTTGCTGTTCGGTGGCAGGATCTGCACTTTACTAGTCGCAGGCCGGGGGTGATGGTGTACGTGCTGCGGTCTAAGACAGATCAGGCTGGTGATGGAACTTGGGTGTTTGGGGCGGGGTGTGTGCGTGAGCGGCAGCTGTGTCCGGTGCAAGCTTTGGCGCGGCTGCGCGAATTTTATCGGCGGCGGCTGGGGGTGGCGCCTTTGGGCCCGGTGTTCCGGGCGGTGGCGCCTGGTGTGTCTGGGGCGGAGCGGCAGCTGGCGAAGTCGACGGTGGGGGTTCGGCTGCAGAAGGCGTTGGCCGCGGTGGGTGTTGCTGATGCTGATCTGTATGCGGCTCATTCTTTGCGGCGTGGGGGTGCTACTTGGGCGGTGCAGCAGGGGGTTTCTGTGCGGGAGGTGCAGATTATGGGTCGGTGGAAGTCGGATGTGGTGCGGGAATATCTTTATAGCAGCCCGAGCGTTCTGTGGGCAGCGTCTGCTCGGCAGCAGCACGGGTGATGTGGGGTTGGGTTGTCGGGGGTCGGTTGGGGTGATGGTGTGGGGTGGAGTGCATTTGGCATGGGCTGGAGTGCATTTTGTTAGGAGGAGGCTAACTGGGAGGCCCTAGCCAGCTTTTAGCACAGCACTGCTTGGCAGGTGTGCCGGGCCTTCCGGGGGCAACGGGATAAAAATGTACTTCTAGTACTACGCGGCAAGGTTTTGGCTGGTTTCGCCCCGCGTGTTGCCTGCCTCCTCCGGATGCCTCTATGCTTTTTGTTGTTGGTTGCTTGTGCATGCCGCTGCAATACGTGGCTCTTGGGGAGTGGGTACGTTTGGCCTCAGTTGCTACATGTGACAGCCCTCCGCACATATAAACTGATGTAACCACCTACAGGATATGGGCTAAGGTACAGGGCCTGAGCCGAGCTCAGGGCACCTGCGGTGTCTTGGTCAGCCAGGGTGCATGATTAGCGCGAGTGCTAATCCACCTCAGACACCGTGTTACATGAGGGCAACACAGCCAAGCTCCGGCAGATGTCTGGACTCTTGGAGCTGCACCTGCCTTGTGTAGCAGTGCGTGATATGGCAGGGGTGCTGGGTGCGCTGACTCAGCTTACAAGCCTCACACTGGACGGCAGGTGGGAAACGTTCACCTGCAACATGCGGCTGCGGTGGTGCATCATAGCGCAGGGACCTCGCAGCAACACATCTTGTGGCGGTGTTCTGGTCTGCACTGCATGCGTGCGTGCGTGCGTGCGTGCGTGCGTATCTAGTTTTTTATTTGACTTGTTTGGGTGCATAGCGGCTAGCATCATGCATCAGTTGAACACAAGGCACAGATCTGCTATGGATCTGGGAGATTGTCAAGTGGGCAGTGATGCGTATGTTTAATTTTTGACAATTTAGTCGACAGAGCTGTTGCAGTGCCAATCACATGCTGTTGTGATTGCTGCCGTTCAAAATTTACAAGTGTTAAAAGTTGTTGCTGTTGCTGCTGTCTGCGTTCTGCCACAGGGGCTGCCTGCCAAGTTGACGCTTCAGGAGTTCTCTTGGCAGGGAGAGGAGGACCTCAGCAGCACAACAGTACCTGACGTTGCGCACCTGACAGCGATGCAGCGTTTGCGCTTGGAATGCATTGGTACAGTGAAGCAGTTGCGCCCCAGCCTACTACTGCAGATGCAACAGCTGCGTTTCCTGCAGCTTTCGTGCTTTGTCATGGCAATGCCTGCGCTGCTGGGTGCGCTGCGTGGCATGCAGCAGCTGCAGCATCTTGACTTATCATTTGCCAACAACACGCAGCCACTGGAAGGCACAGACGCACAGCAGTACTCGGCATTCACAGCGTCATCTCAGCTTACGCATCTACGTATCGCTGCTGACCTGCCTCTCGCACTGAAGGGTGGGTTAGTTACGCTCTACTGGGTGCGGTGCAGCAGATGTTTCCAGAAGGCAAGCAGCTGCTGCACTTGAAGCAGCTGCGTTTTGGCATTGGAGAAGAAGGCTATTACGGTGACAGCCCGTACATAGAGCTCCAGGTGACCAGCAGCTGTAGCAGCTGCCTGCCCTGCACTTGAGCATTTCTGGGCGATAGCCGCAGTGCAGAGCGATGCACATTTGGCGGTCCTGACCAGCATGACGTCAGTCACGCAGTTGACATTTGGCATGCCTTTTGATGGGAGTCGTTTCCGTGATGAAGCAGAGCTTGTGGCTGCTGTAGCACAGATGGCGCAGCTGCGGGACTTGTTACATACATTACATTACATACTCCACCCAACAAGGAGTGGGAACCCCATTAGGAGCCAACGAGAGGCTCATAGGGGGAGGGACACTCGAAAAAAACATCATCATCATCATCATCATCATCGTCATCAACAACATTCTCAGAAAGAGAAGAAACTACCGAGAAGAACTCATCAACATCCTCGATCACCTGAGCAATCGACTGAGAAGACAACAGAGACTCAGGATCGGTATCTGGTTGACACCGCATCAGATAGCAACAGTGCACAAAGGCAGCTACCAAAGCAGGACGCTGCTGCATGAAAGCGGCCATATCTGGCCCTGCAGGGTGACATGAAGTAATATTAGTCCACGTCTGAGACAAACCACCAAAGGGCTCGAATAGCATAGCAAAACGCTCACGGACAGGCGCATAGAAAGGACACTCAAATATCATGTGGAACTCATCCTCGACTTGCCCAGAGGAACACCCGGGGCGCAGACAGACACGTGGGATAGGTGGGCGTTGCCACCGACCACTACACACCCGCAAATCATGAGCACCCAAACGAAAACGAGTCAGAGACCCCACATGCTCCATGTTAAGCCCAGCAGTGCGTAACACATACTTGGGGCACCAGGCAGCAGGACGAGCTGACCGCATATCGTCATAGGAACAAGCTGCAAACCACCTCTCATAAGTACAGAAAACGCCACAACCACTAGCAGCATCACGTGGATTATCAGGACATCCCTGCCACTGCTGATATAGGCACTCCTCAAAAGCATTCAAAACAATCTTTGTGTTCAGGGACTGGAAATTTCTCCGCTGAACGTCCTCCAACTGTTGCGAGTGACTCTGCAAGCAAGTCAAGACACGCTCCAGCTGCACACACCACAGGGCACCAGTGCCAAAGAAACCAGCAAGCTGCAGGTTTTCACGCATTGCACGCGCCAACAAAGAAGAGCCATCCAAATCCACTACTCTGTTCCACATGTCCACTGCTGCTCGCAACCATGTACATACCAAAGGTTGGGCCCCACACTCCCTAGAAAGCAACAGGCGGCTGGTAGACTTACGCACATGGCCTGCAATCGTACGCAAGAACAGAAGAAAAGAAGAAATATGTTACAAGGTGAAAAAACGCGACTACGTCGCTACTGTTCACCACGAAGCCAAGAAACGTGAGACCAATAGGCACTGCGGTCAAAGACATGATCACTCTCAAACCAACATGATCACCCACAGTGCCATGTCAGTAGACTAGTAGGCAGCGGGTACTGTTTGCATCGCCCCATCGTCCCGCCTACGCTTAGCCACACAACATGACCATGTGGATAGTCAGATGGTGTGAATGACATGAGCATGCGCCCATCCATGGCTGGCACACCAAAAGCGTGTGCACATTAGATCAAAAGGTCTCACGGAAAATAAGGAAGCAAAGGGAGTCGACAGATAAAGCGTGTACAGCTAGGCACCTGTGTACGTGAAGTACTGCTAGCACCGTAGCAGCGTACGCAGGGAAGTAGGACGGGGCAGGACCAGTGAGCAGCAAAAAGGGAATGTGTAGGCAAGACCGCAGCCAGTGACCGGACCTAACGTCTGACCACCCTCAGTCCAGTGCCCTGCTGCAGCACTACATGCCACGATATGAAAGGCTGCTGTGTCAAATCAGCTGTTCTGGCCCAACTAGGCACTAGTGCTGTAGCCGCAAATTCAGCCAATGCACTCCAAAAGGCTGCCTTGGCTGCTTTAACAGCCACTGTAGTAACTACATCAGCTGCAGGCACACCTCTAGACACAGACCACGCTGCACAACGGCCAATATTCATAGCATGAATGGCAGCCAAGCACACCATATCCCACACAAACCTATGCATCCGTACATGAGGCAAACACCCCAGCCACACTGCAGAACACGCAACACGCCCACCATTGGGGGCATGCCTGCAGCCACCAGTTGATGCTCAACTTCAGAACGGATTGCAACTGCTACTGTACACTGCCAAAAGTGATGGCCTGCATCTGGCACTGCTGTACCACACGCAACACATGCAGCCGAAGGCAACTGCATGCGGGCCGCTGTGGGGAAAGCATTCAGAGCTAGGCGCCATGCTGTCTCCTTGTAGGTGTTTGGCACTTTCAGCTTCCACCACCTTTTCAACACAGCACAAACGGCTGGGGTACCCCCTGGAGGGGGTCCACCTGGCAGCTGACCATCAAGACTCAACACTTTCAAGGTGAACTCAGCATGTCTAGCACTGATAACATCATGCGCAGGCAGAGATTGCAACCTTGTGGCCGCCTTGACTGTCAGCTTTGCTAGCACCACCACACTACCACTGCTTAACCTCCATCCAAGCCCAGCACACAACCTACTCCTAACCCAAGCCAAGCTACCATCATCTACAGTAGGTGGGGCGATGCCTGCAGCTAAACAATCTTGCAACTCTGCACGCGCCGCTGCAACCCAACCAGGAGGCAAGAGGTTAATCAGATGCTGCACATGATCAATTGCCAACTGCCTGTCTGCATACTGCCCTCGGCTTCGCAGCCAAGGGCCATGAACCTCCCTGCCATAAGCATGCCGACGAGCACTCAGCTCCCCAGGCAAGCTATCAACCCTGTGCAACTCATGCAATAACCACACAGCCTCACCAACTGAACGCAGCCTGGGCAGAGACAAAAGGCCTAGTGCCACAACAGATTCCAAACCAACGGCTACCTCACGCTGCTGCCCAAACCAGTCCCACGACTCTCTATAGACAGCTAGCGGGTTAGACCACAAAGGGGCATGCCAACACCAAGGACCAGGATCCCAAATGTCTCCATCCACATGCTCTAACGGGGGCAGCGCCCGCAACCCTATTGCCAAAGAACGCAATGGGGCCGGCAGAGGCTGCTCTGCCCCTGAAGGGAATAACCACTGCCGCGAGCACAATGCAAGCTGCCACACCCCAGCATCAGGGGCTGATCTCAACAACTTACCCACTAGTGACCTGCCCACAACCAACCAAGGTGTCTCCCCTTCCCCTAACAGTTGCACTGCCTCCACAGCTAATCGGGCTAGAAGGTGTTGACGCACAGGCAACAGGCCAAACCCACCCTCCGTAGGATGTGCCGCCATGCACTCCTGTGGAATGCCTGGCGGCCGGCGTAGGTCTCCTGCAGGTCCCAGCCCCGCATCCACCAATGCTGAGACCCACCTTTGGAGAGTGTCAGCATGCTGCTGTGGCAGTGAGCCTGTGAACTGTGCACCATATAATAGAGTGGACAGTGCATATGCATTAGCTGCAAATGCCCTACCAAATGCTGAAAGGTTGGGGATTTTACTTATGCTCTGCAACCTGTCATGCACAACCTGCATCCTCTGCTCCCAATTCACACCAACGCAAGAACATGTACTGCACCCTACTAATAACATTATTCTGTAACTTCGCTTCGGGGGGTCCGGCGGGACGTTAAACACGTGGCGCAGTGGTGATGACGGACGAACAGCGGCCGAAAGGTTGCAGGTTCGATTCTGAGCCTAAGCAGTATGTCCCTGGACTCAGGGATACAGTCGGCGAAAGCCGAAGGAAGGATGCTGCTAATGTCCTCGCGACTCTCCGCAGGACTCCGTCGATTGCTGGCTATATACACACCGGCCCTGCTAGGTATGCAGTCCACTGTATGGGGTGATTCCCACATGCTGCCTAGTAAGGGGTGTAAGGGTCTGGGTGGTCTACCTTACACCAAAAATAGAGAGAATAATCAGTCTGCTTTCCGCCTCCCCAGTGGGTGAGGCGCGGTTGCCGATGCCGAAAGGTATGGCTTACAAGGATTGATTATTATTATTATTATTATTCTGTAACTTGCTGACCAGGGCCGGGCCCGTGCCCACCTGCCCCAGCAGGGCAGGAACCCACACCTCAGAGCAATAACACAGGATGGGCGTCACTAGGGTGCGAAACAACTGCACTTGCATCGACATACCACGAACACCGTGCTCCTTGCATCTAGCCAACATAGCCCACATAGCCCTGCTGCCCGCAGCTGCCAATGCATCTGTACTAACAGAAACACCTTGTGCCGCTTGTCATTTTTGGGCGTGAGTGGCTAATGGCCAAAGCACCTAGCTCCACTAACGCAACTGAAGGCGCTGCGTCGCTTGAGGCTGTTGTCGTGCGACGGATTTGACGACGAGACAGAACTACATTGGGATGATGATGATGACCTCCTGCTTAGAAGCAAGGTATGGAAGTCATGCTGTGCATTTAGCATTAGCGGCAAGGTTCAAGTACCAACTGTCTGGCTCTGAGGATGCGGTTGTTAGTGCAGTGAACTACTGTGCATTACAAATGCTGACTTGTTGAGGCTTACATCTTGATCACGTGATGTTAGTAGGGTGCAGCCATGCCAGCAGCAGTTGCCCCCTGCGGGCAACTCGTGTGGTCATACCACGAGTGTGTTGTGAATCCTGCTTCCTACAACTTTTATGTGCATGTCAGCAGCTGCAACGCACATTCCTCTAATTCCTCAAATTCAATTCACTGGTTGTCCTCTACGGTTGTGTAACTCAGAGCTAAACACAGCTGCAGATCCACTGTTTGTGGTCATAATGTTTGAGTGTGATGTGCTGTGCCTGCAGGCGTCGCCTCCTGTGTGGCAGCGGGTGCGAGAGGTGTGCTTGGAGGAACTGCCGGACAACGATGGTGCCGCCATCATGCAGGAGCTGCTTGAGGCACAGTATGCGGACAAACACACACGTGAGGGGCTCGAACACACTGCAGACGCTGCACTGTATGTTGGCGCCGCCACCAACACAGATGGTGTGGCGCCATGGCTAATATGCATCGCATGAAGTTGAATATGCGCACCGGTGCAGCAGTACATTCTACTTTTGGCACTGTGGCGGCAGCTGCAAATGAGCTGAGCAGTTCTGAATTGGACGTCGACAATTCATATTTAAGCAACTTGCATGTACTCAGCTTCGTAACAGTATGCTTGTACTCCGCTTCACACCGATGCAGTACTGAGCATGCCAACGAAACCCAGTGCTTTCATAGGGACAGGTCTACAGTAGTTGAACAATTGCTGCAGTGTGATCTGTTTAGGTAACATATATTGCTGTGCTTCATGTTTGTTTGCTGCAGGCTGGCTAGAGGAGAAGCAGGCTCTACATGCTCAGTTGGCAGGTGCTCAGGGCATGGTAGGGAGCTTGCAGCAGCAGCTAGCAGATGCGCGCAGCCAGCAGGCTTCGCTGCAGGAGCAGCTTGCGGCAGCACGCACACAGAATGTGCAGCTGCAGGAGCAGCCCAACAGTCATGCAGCAGGTGGTCGCGACTGATGCAGCAGTTGATGTGATGAGGTGGCAGTGCTGCTGCAGCTGTGGAGTGTGGTAAAGGGGTGGCTGCGTCAGCAAGTCTATTGCTTGTGGTTGACGGCAGCAGTTGTGTAAGCGGTTATTGCATGGTCACGTTGCTGATGTTCCTGCTGGTCGTAAGGTTTGTAGTGGCACTGGAAGGCACACGCACGCAAGTAAGCAGATGATCCCCCGTTGTGTCCGCCGATGTTCACTGCGCAGCTGCTGTATCAGCCACCATTTTCGTTACACGTGTTGATATGAAATGGTGACGCACGACGACGGCCGTCTGCTGGAGCCTAGCCTCAGGCTGAGCCATATCGGATACTGTTGTAGTGCTGATGCAGCCCGCTCCGCTCAGCAGCGGCTGCAGTGGCTTATGTACACGATTGCATGATACCATCATGACGCCATGTAAGGCTTACAATCGGTCAGCGCTGCTTGAACCGTTCAGCAGACTGTTCAATACTCAGTACACTGAACTACACTGAGCGTTCAGTGAACAATCATCATCATCATCATCATCATCATGTTACCCATTAAGCCATAGCATCAACGCCATCGGCCCCAGTGAACAATGTACTATATTGTAGTACCTAGTATTGGAACAAGCCGGCATGTAAAGGCTTGAAGCACTTGAAGTGCCAGTGGCACTGCCAGGACTTACTAAGTCACTTAGTGACCGAGTCGCTGATCATGAGCAACTTGCCGTTGGTCATCCCAGAAACCGCAGCAGAGTCTGCTGCGCCACAGCAGAACCACCAGGCAGGACTGAACACACGTGGCTCGAAGCGGAATCGTCTGTAACCATTGTAGTTGGCCCGTGAAGCACAGCGTCTGTGGTATTTGCATGGAAATAAGGCGTATGTTCTCTACTAGAGATGCTGGCAGCAACACCAGCCTAGGCTGGTCGGCCTCCGCCCAGAGTACCGTCGTATGCCGTCATGAGTCATGGGCCAGCCAACATGGTTCAACCACCAGCACTGCTGAACAAAACCACACACTATCCCTGAACCCTTTGTTACATCTACTCGTCATCTTCTTTGCTGCACTCATCTTCACCATCACCCATGACTTCATCCGACACAAACGCTGCCAGCGTCTGCGTTTTCCCGCCTAAAGGTGCCTGCTCTGCTGCTGCTGCTTCAGCCTCCTCTCCTTCTGGAGGTTCCATAGGGTATAGGTTGAACCCCGGGTGTTCAAACGCCACTGCACTGACAGCTGACGGACCTATGAGGGTGAGGCTGTTCTTGGCCAGCACAGCATCGACCTGCAGGGCACCAAACCACCCAGCCACAGCACAGGTTGCAGGAAACATGTCAAACGGCCAGCAATGCAGTCCTTGGGTGGGCAGGATGGTCCTGAGAGCAGCATCAACAGCTGCATCTCAAACCTACGGTGCAGGCACAGCAGCGTCTTCTAGATACGGAATGCACCACACATTACTTAGATACACGCATCTGCACATGCTAATGTTTGGCGGTCACTCACCAGCTGCACGCCAGATGCATCATCACCCTCTACTGCTGCGACCAGCAAGCACGGCAACTGTGCCTGCATCTGCTGCTGGCCGCTGCTGCTTCCTGCAACATCGTCTGCACAACGCAAGCCGCCAAGAGCCTCTGCTACATCAGCTCCATCTGCTGAGGCAGCTGTGTTGTCATTCTGCTGCTGCAGCTGTGACTGTTGTACACTGGTGCACTGCAGCGCCTGCTGTATGCTGTTGGGAGCTAGCCGTGTCAGCTGCAGCTGCTCCAGGTCCTCTGGCAGGTCACCAACAGCCTGCAGCAGCAGCAGCAGCAGCCACCAGTCACAAAAATAGCACATGACGTATGTTGCAGGCAACACCAGTGTCAGCTGCAGCACATCAAGGTTCTCTAGCAGCTCTTACACAAATTGGAGCGCCCAGATCAGCTGATATCGGACTGGCATGTGGGTTGCCGCAGTGTTGAGCCACCAACAATCTGATCCTCTAAATATGATAATCGACCCTACAGCATGGAATGCCGGTGTGTGCCACGCTGTGGCCCACTTAGTAGTACACAGGCTGCAGATGGATCTGCCCAGATCACCAACAAAACATGGAATGACAACAAATTCAGCGCTGCAGCGGTGTGCGGCTGCTGCATCCAGCAGTTGACAAGTGCTGTTGTGCACAAGCTGCCGCTACCAGTTGTACAGCACACCAACAAAACACATATGACGCCCATGCCATTAAAGCACACACCTGCGGCCGCTGCGCCCACCAGTTGACAAGCAGTGTGACGCGCAAGCTGCTGCTGCAGCTGTCCAGCACGCCATGCGCCAGCCTGCCATCAAACAGGCAATAGCTGCCCTGCTGCGGCCACACCAGCACGCTGGCTGCTGCTGACTCAGGCACTGATGTGCACAGCTCTGTGTCGTACACCTGGTGCAGGATGACAGTGGGGGCTGCAGGTGACAAGGCAGGTGAGACAGCAACAGCAGCAGGGCAGCAATACGGCGGCAACGGGCCAGTAGCAGGCAAGAACAAATCCCTTGAGCTGTGGATGCTGTTAACACGGATAACCCAAAGATGTTGAAGAATTGATGTTGGCGCCGCAACAGCAGCAACCAGGTTGGGTGCATTGAGCGCGATGGTGGCTACAGGACCGTCCAGTGATGAAGTTGTAGACTATCCTGCAGGCTATGACTACTGCATGCTCTCTATTGCACTGCTGCTGCCAAAAACACAGCGTAGCTCACAGCAACACACACCCACAGCTGCTGCGTGGTGCTGTCAAGTCCTCACCTTGGCGCACACCATCCCAGTCGTCCTCTGCTGCTGCTGCTGCATCCTCTGCTGCTGCAGCACCAGCAACATCTCCTGTGCAGCTGCAGTCCTGGCCACTGCTGGTGCTGCTGTTACCATTTGCTGCTGCTGCTGCTGCTGTTGCCGGGCCTGTGCTGCCTGTTAAGTACAGCACTGAGGACCAGATGGGGTTGAGCATACGGCCGCTGCTGCGCATCACGTGCTCGTCCTTGTCAAAGTGGAAGCCCAAGCCCTTGCCTGGCTCGTACACCTGCAAGGAAGCACACACAAGCTTTATTCACATCGTGCATCATGACAACCAGCGACGTAGTACAGTGGGTCATGACAGCGTTACACGCATGCACAGCCTTGCAGGCAGGGGTTAGGTTCCTCTGCTTGCTTGATGGCTAGAGTGCTGCTGCTTCTCGCATTGTCACAGATATGCCACTGACTCTGTGAGCGCCCACAGTGCGCATCCTGGAACTCCCCTGTAACTTAGAGCAGCACATCCACATATGCCACTTTGTGCTTGAATGTTTGCGTTTGTCGGTACTAACAATGCTTTTGCTGATTTATGCAGCGAGCAAGCAATGTCTGGGTGCAGTGTGCCAGCCTGCAGGCTTGCACCGCCCGCCTTCACCCGTCACCCTGCGTGGGCTGCCAATTATGTTTGCTGTAGCACTGTGCTCTGCGTGGTGCAGTGTAGCAGGCGCTGTTGCCTGCCTGAGGCTGCTTATAAGTGCATGCAAAAAAGGTTGTTGTTATGCTATGGCTGCCTGCATGACAGCAGACACCACAAACGTTGGTGCCGCACCTGCACCCAGTACTCTGCGCCGTGCCAGTTTTTAGGCAGGTGCTGCTGCACGTGCTGCTGGTACAGCAAGTGGATGGCAAGCTCAGTGGGCGTCCTGCAAGCTTCTGGACCTGCGAGGATGCTCTCCTGCAACAGCAGCAGCAGCAGCAGTAACTTGTCTCCCTCCGCTGTGCTCCAAGAGGCGTTCTGCTGTGCAATTGCTTTATACCTCCGATAACTATAACAGCAGCCCTTACCTTGCTGACCCAGAAGTTATCGCAGTGCGACAAGGCCTCGGCATCCTTGGCTGCTAGGCGCATCACTGACGCGCATAAGGCCTGAGGGAAGACCTGAACTTGCTCATTCGGCCACATGGTGGTCTGACCGTTACACGAAGCGTTTGACGTGATCAGAGCGGCAAACACTGCTGCACTGTGGGCGGCAAAACCGGCAAGCTGTACTTGTCAACGTGCAGGACGTGCAGTTCTAGCACGAGCATACGACTGCAATAGGATGCGTTCAGTTAAAGGATGATGTTGCTTGCCGTGCTCCCCACAAAGAATGCAGCACTGCTGCAACGAGAAGCAGTCTGCCAGCAGACAACTGGTACCAGTTACAACATGTCATGTTATGTCACCTTTGACTGGTATCAAGCAGCAGTTGCTGGATGTGCGCTTTCCCAGCGCAAATTGTGCTGGTCAACACATTGAAAACGATCACAATTGGAGAGCGGGTGCCCAAGCGTGACAACACAACCGGTAATACAGAGTTTAATACAATTGCACCCGCTTCACCTGGCGTAAATGCCATTTGATAATTTAGCAGCACTCTAGCAGAACAGCCATGTGGCATCCAAAAACGCTGCGAATAGCCAAGGCTGTACACAATGCATGCTTGTCATGAGTCTGCCTTGATTGCTCTCCTGCATGTCATGACATATCCTGTCCATACGTTGGACGGGCAACACCACTATGTGATCATCAGAACATTATGTGGCACCATCATCATCAAATCACCCATCAAGCCATAGCATCAGCTGCCTTGCACCCCACCAGGCAGAAGAAAGTGGGAGCGATGCTCCGTTGTGTTTGCAACTATGGTTTAGCGTGAATGGTTGAGAACAGCCATGCAGCAGTAGTTAAATAGCCACGCAACAGCACGGCATTTGGTTGGGCATCTGTGTATGTGATCTAAGTATGTATGGCATGCGCCATCCCACATTCATTATGCACACATGCAAGGGCGTGCATATGCATTCAGACATTTGGCACCCACATGCTGACACATGCATGACCTTGCAGTGAACTCCTAAAGGCAGCCAATGCAGCACCCTTGGCACAGACTCTGCATGCATTTCTGCTAGAGTGCTGCCGCTTGTTTACCCCCCTCTCGCCCCATATCATCATTTATATGTATCAACCCTGAGCGTCATGCCTTCACTTGCAGGCGCGGCTGTCGGCTGGTGAGCACTTGGTCAGCACGTCACAGGGGTTGCCTTCCTTGAGCGCCAGGTGCAGGTGTGCGTTCCTGCCGTTGTATGCACCCACGTACGCCACCAGATCACCTTTCTTGACGGGCTGCCCTGGCTTGGCCACTATGCTCTGCAAACACATATACACATAGGCAGGCAGGGCTGACGTCAGCGCTCAATAATATAAAAACTGCTGCCCCACAAGTACACCGCAAAAACTCTTGTCGTGACTGACTGCCCTGGCTTGGCCTTTATGCTCTGCAGACGCAACAAATGGTGGCAAGGCAGAGGAAGAAATGTGCTCGTCTCATGCATGAGGCTGAGCGGTATGTCAGTAGTGTATATGCAGAAAGTCAGTGCTCCAGACGTACACCTACAGAGCTCCTGGCTTGGCCACCGCTGCGCGGCTGATAGGTGCATGCAGGGGCTGGCAGGGGTCGTGTCAGAGGTGTATGCAGCTGAAGATGGTGCTGCAGATGTACACCTTGTGAGCTCCCTTTGTACTGACTGCCCTGGCTTGGCCACTATGCTTTGCCATAGCATGTGACACGCCAAAGACAGGTGGGTTGTTTGCCAGCGCCTGGCAGGAGCTGAGCCGCACACTGCATGCAGCACGACTTGCACAGGTATGACTGTGCAGGCGTTTACGTGCACTGAGCTGCCAATGTGTTGCAGCAGTGGCTCCTCAACAGTCGGCATCTGTACAGATGCAGCAAGGTGGCAGCTTGGTTTATGGCATGCCTGACTAGAACTGCTGGAGCACCGGCACGTAGCTACACTGTTGAGGCCTTGCCAACACTAGGAATACTGGTGACATAAAATCTGCAACACTTCACTCCCGCGCTCCCTCACCTGCAGGTGTGTGTAGTAGTACTGCTTGCCATCTGCTCCGTTGAGGTAGAAGCTGTTGAGGCTGAACCTGTCCTTCATCTCTTGAAGCGTCTTGCCCCACCTACAAAGTAGCAAGTGCATCACAGCAGCAGCAGCAGCAATGGTGAACAGCAGCTGTAGCAGGAAGCATGTTACAAAAGCTGATGAGGCTGGACCTATTGTCCAGCCTAGGGCGATTTAACCCTACTAAGAGGCAAGCACACCACAGCAGCAGCAGCAGCAGCAGCGGTGGGCAGCAGCAGGGAGCAGGAATCTGGTAGAAGCTGTTGAGGCTGGACCTGTTGCTCAACCCCTGAACTGTCCTGCTCCATCTGTGCAGCATTCAAGCCACAACAGCAGCTACAGTGCATGGCAAGCCGAGACAAATGAGCACGCTCTTCAACATCCTTCACCGTTTGAAGCATTTGACCCCACCTGCACACAGCAAACAAGTGCACAGACCAGTGCAGCAGCAGCGGCAGCGATGGTTGGCAAGCAGTGAAGGGTGACTGCTTCACCAGCTGAACCTGCCGTCCATCCCCTGAGACGTCTTACCCCACCTGCTGCAGCATGCCGGCCAACGCCGTAGAGCAGCAGACGCAGCATACACTACCCACACCCATCCTTACAGTTCAATCACATGTCAGCTGTGTGCCAGGAAGAGCTGTTACGCCAGCAGCTGATGCAGCACACAGCAAGCTGGCCGATGTGTTGTGTTTGTGCAGCAACCATTGCGACACATGACGGAAACGCGTGTAATTCATTTGCAGGACTGGCATTAGCATGCAATCGAGTACTGTTGCCAGTGCTAGTACAGACACAATTCACACGACATGGCTGGTTACTTACACGCACTGCTTGTCCTTTGCTGGGTCACAGACAGTACCATCCGTCAGTGCATACACCGGCGTCCCAGCTGGCGCCAGGAAGTCAACACTGTTGAAGTCCTGCCAGCGTGACCTGCCCAAACGCCTGGCGTGTGCAGCAGGGCCTGCATGCACGGGAGTGGAGAGCAATCAAAGAGGCACATGTTATGGATGTGAAGGGCAGTAGATCTGGTTGATGCATTCAGCACGAGCCGCATGTTGACACAGCGAAGGGCAGCAGTATGCTGGTTCAGGTGTCAGCGGTTGCAGGTGCTGCTGCTGCTGCTGCTGCTGCTGCTGCTGCTGCTGCTGCTGATAAGGATACCCCTATAATTCTGCCCACCTTCTCCAAGCCTATAACCAGTTGACTTCATAGGGTTCAAGCATCCTGCAGATGCCCCTAAAGCACCCATGAGCAGCAGCCCCAAGAACGAGACGCAGCAGCACGCAAACCGTGCCATGCTGCTGACTAGACAACAGCTGTACTGTTCGAAAAGGCCTAAAAACGTGCGAAATGACTCGAATAGGTGATTCACATGTTGCTATAGGGCCACCAGCAAGCACCTGGTCAAAAGTGACTTACGTCCGTGTTTCGCAGGCCAGACTCTCCTACGCTGCCTACTCTGGCATTCACGCTGGATACTATTCAAACAGACTGCAAGCGCTTGCAGTGTTTCTGGAAGTCCCAGGCGGATTGAAAATTGCGCGCCAACGAACTTCGGTGTCACTGGACTGGCCCATGGGCTGGCCATGGCCAGCTGCAGCAGTCACTGCTGAGTGCCTATTAGGCACCGTGACGGTGCCATTCAGGTTGGCAGATGCTCCCGCTTCTTCATTGATCTACATTAGAAATACAGACGCTATGCCGTGTGTTCTTGTCAAGGTACGGGATCATCCCGTAGTACTGTGCACTGCCTATACTGTGCACTGCCTATAGCTAGTAGTATGTTGCCAACTGTGCCGGTGATGGGCAGTGCAGTTGCAAAACCCCTCAAGATAAGGTTTGTCTTGCCAAGATAACGCCGTTTGACCTATCTCTGGTTATTCTGTTCGAGGTTATTCTGGGTTATCCTATTCTGTGTATGGCGCCATTTGGGATAACCAAGAATAGGTCAAGATAACTTATCTTTGATTATTTCAGGTGATCTCCTCTGGAAATAACCCGGGATACTCCAAAATGATGATAACCTCACTTATTGCGATTTATCACTGCCAGGAGGTGGGTTATTTCACACTGGCGCCCGCACCTGACAGCGTGTAGAGATGCAACCTGGCAGTGCACTGGCCCAGCGGCTGGGTACTAGCCGCTGGCCTATCCAGGCCTGCAACAGATTGCTGGCATTGTGGATTCGATTGTGGATAGCAATCCCTGAAATCAGGCCTCACAGACTCTTCTTGTGATGGTGCATCTGTGTTTTGATGCGGCATGTCATTCTGAGTTGTGGTGCATGCGTAACGGCACACCGAGTTTGACCGGATACTAGCCGCTAGTTGAGGAAGGCCTGCAACAGATCAACTGGATTTTCAAACCAAAACTGATCGATTGTTCCTCCAAAAGGCATGGCAGGATCCCCTTGCAATAGTGCATCTGTGGTTTGTTGCGGCACATCATTCGGAGTTGCGGCGCATGCGTAACGGCACGCCGATGTTTGACCGGGTACTAGCCGCTGGCCTATCCAGGCCTGCAACAGATCAGCTGGCATTTTTGATTCTATTGTGGATAGTAATTCCTGACACCAGGCCTGAAAGAATCTTCTTGTGATTGCGCATCTGTGGTTTGATGCGGCACGTCATTCTCAGTTGTGGTGCATGCGCAACGGCACACCGATGTTTAACCAGGTACTAAACGCTAGTTGATGAAGGCGTGCAACAGATCAACTGGTGTTTCGAAGTCAAATCTGGTCATTTGTTCCTCTTACAGGCATGGCAGGACCCCCTTGTGATGGTGCATCTGCGGTTTGTTGCGGCACGTCATTCTGAGTTTTGGTGCATGCGTAACGGCACACCGATGTTTGACCGGGTACTAGCCGCTGGCCTATCCAGGCCTGCAACAGATCAGCTGGCATTTTGGATTCTACTGTGGATAGTAATTCCTGACACCATGCCTGAAAGAATCTTGTGATTGCGCATCTGTGGTTTGATGCGGCACGTCATTCTTAGTTGTGGTGCATGCGCAACGGCACACCGATGTTTGACCGGGTGCTAGACGCTAGTTGATGAAGGCCTGCAACAGATCAACTGGTGATTCGGAGTTGAATTTCTGGTCGTTTGTTCCTCTTACAGGCATGGCAGGACCCCTTTGTGATTGTGCATCTGTGGTTTGTTGTGGCACGTTATTCGGAGATGCGGTGCATGCATAACGGCACGCCGATGTTTAACCGGGTACTAGCCGCTGGCCTTCAGAGGCCTGCAACAGATCAGCTGGCATTTTTGATTCTATTGTGGATAGTAATTCCTGAAACCAGGCCTGGAAGATTCCCGTTGTGATGGTGCATCTGTGGTTTGTTGTGGCACGTCATTCTGAGTTGCGGTGCATGCATAGCGGTGCGCCGATGTTTGACCGGGCACTAGACGCTAGTTGATGAAGGCTTGCAACAGATCAACTGGTGTTTTGAAGTCAAATCTGGTCGTTTGTTCCTCTAGCAGGCATGGCAGGACCCCTTTGTGATGATGCATCTGTCGTCTGTTGTGGCGCGTCATTCTGAGTTTTGGTGCATGCGTAACGAAACACCAATATTTGACTGGGTACTAGTTAGTTAGTTACACAGCCTACAGTGTTGGTATCCTTGTCATACAAATTAGTGGTCATGAAGAGAGAAAGAAATTATATTTGTAATTGGGCATGCACTGGATTTCTGCTGCTATGGGGCCAAAACATAGGAGCCAGGTGAGTAGAGCTGGGGTATGGCTTTCTAAACGGGTGTTGAAAAACACCAGACACTATTGGTCTCACCCAACTGACTATGGTTGGAGCCATAACACGGCCAGGTATGGGGGTGGAAACCAACCTAAAACCCACCATAACACCATATGTTATCCCGTTGGCACAGTCCTGGACATCAATGTTACTGACATTGTAACACGATGTGGTTGGCAAGACCTGGGAATGACATACAGCGGCCTCACAGGGTGTGACATTCTCTCGCCACACACAGTACATTAAAATGCCTTTCTGACACATGATCACACACAAATAATTGACTGAAAATGACAAGGTTCACCAACAAGGCCTTACACCATAAGGTTGCCCTCATTGATCCCGCGTCCTGTGAGGACGGTACTCCGCAGCTTCCAAATCTCACACGCAAATTCAGCTACTGATCTCATGGCTGTCACAGCACCCGCGTCTTCGCGCTCGGCTCCAGCTGGCCGGGCAGGTTCATCATTGCCTAGGACATCATCTGTCAGCAGCACCCTCCAGGTATTGGCCGGTGGGCCTGCTTGAATAGCCGCTGGCCGCTGGCCTACCCAGGCCTGCAACAGATCAGCTGGCTTTTTGGGATCTTTCGTGGAGAGTCATTCCTGAAACCAGGCCTGAAAGACACCGTTTGTGATTGTGCATCTGTGGTTTGTTGTGACACGTTATTCGGAGATGCGGTGCATGCATAACGGCACGCCGATGTTTAACTGGGTACTAGCCGCTGGCCTTCAGAGGCCTGCAACAGATCAGCTGGAATTTTTGATTCTATTGTGGATAGTAATTCCTGAAACCAGGCCTGGAAGATTCCCGTTGTGATGGTGCATCTGTGGTTTGCTGCGGCATGTCATCATGAGTTGCGATGCATGCATAACAGCACACCGATGGATCAGCTGTTCTTCATGAACACTAATTTGTATGACAAGGATACCAACACTATAGGCTGTGTAACTAACTAACTAACTAACTAACTAACTAACTAGTGTTGTATATTCACTTGTACTTAAATACACCTACAAACAGGCATACCCGACTCCGCATGTGACTCACGCGATGGTCGGATTTCTGAAATGTTGTTGCGCTGCGCGGCCTGTCTTGCGCGTTACACACATTCATTGCAAATTACACTAGTGCCATGCGCGGCCGGCAGCAGAGGCATGCATGGCAGAAACGCAATGGCTAATAGCCAGTGCAGTGCAACATGAGCGAATAGTGACGGACAGTGTACTGCACTGGCAGTCTACCACCGTGGGATGATCCCACCACCGGTGCCACCACATGACATTCAAACAACACACATGCACAGGCACTGTCCAACGTGCACTGTTCACAGTATCTTGCTGCGAAACAGTCGGTAACACCTCCTGAACAGTGGGAAACTTCTGCTCAGTCAAAATGACGTTATCTGTTACACCACTGCTGCTCCCTCGCTGAAGAACAACAGCAGGCCCAGTTGGCTTAGCAACTGCTGAAGCAACTGCTACACACGCAATTGGTAAACAGAAATCGTCACTTGCAGCATCACCGCTGCTGCTAACTGGCCCCAGGCCACCCTAGCCACTCTCGCCGAAGCCCGGAGGCACTGCATTCTGGGGCTTGGGTGTGGCCGTGCAGGCCTTGTAGTCGTGCTTGGTGCCGAAGCAGCGAGCACACATCTGCTTGCCCTGCAAGAAGGCAAAGTGCTCCTTGGAGCGGCATGGCGCCCAGCCTGGCTAGCTGGCGTTGCCCTGCTGGCCTGTGCGACCTGCGCGGGCACAACCGCCGGCGCTGCCGCCGCCAGTGCCGCTGCTGCCGCCGCCAATGCCGCTGCTGCCAGCGCCGCTGCTGCCAGCGCCGCAGCTGCCAGCACCGCCACCGCCCTGCTGGGGCTGGCGGTTGCCAGTCCTCTGGCGCTTGAACTTGTCCATGCGGCTGCCTCGCCAGCAGCCTGGCCGACAGAGTCAAGGAAGCATGCTGCGACTCGTTGAGCTTCAGTGCCTGGCAGTAACGCTTGACTGCTGTGGTCCACTGCACCACTTTCTGGCCCTGCATTGCTTTGCCAGTGAGCAGGTGATTGCCATCAAAAGTCTCTGGCTTGGCAAGCACCGATGCCAGTGCTTTACCTGACAGCACCTGCACCTGCTCCTGCAGCTCTTGCATCTTGGTGACTCCTCCAGCCACCTCGAGGACCAGGGCATCGGCACGCTGGCCTTCAGCCGTTGTCATGTCCTCCTTCTGCTGCAGCTGCACTTTGACGTGCTCTAGCTCCTCTGCGCGCTCCACCAGCCGAGCTTGAGCCTCACTGAGCTCGTGCTGCAACTGCTGGAAACGCTCCCAGAGCTCATTGTAGTCGCGTGTGGCAATGCCCGCAGTCTGCTCTGCGAGCTTCAGCTCAGCCTTAGCTGCTTTGGCGTCGCTTTGCAGCGCTACAACTGAGGTGCGGACCTCATCGATCCTGCCCAGGTTCAGGAGCTTGGCAATGCGAGCTGCTGAGGGCACAGCCTCTGCGCGTAGGTATTTCAGAGATTTGCGGGATAATTTAGCCTCAGCATCTATATCTATATATATAAAGCGAGACACAACCCCGCGGTGGAGCGCAAGCCCAAGCGAAAGCAAGGCCATGCTGCTGCTGACCAGGAGCCACCCACAAGCAAGCCCTCTTTTGCTACAGTAGTTGTAGCGGCACCTGCAGGCACCAGCAACGGTAACCAGCAGCCGCAGCAGCGCAACAACCAACCCCCTGCTGCACCCCCTGGGCCGCCGCCAAAGCAGCAGCACAAGGGAGGCAGTAAGCCAAAAGGACAGCCAGGCGCAGCAGCACACAGCAGCACCACAGCTGGCCAGCCGGCCGCATAGGGAGTTGGGCCATCAGAGGACTGCTGCATGTCAGCACGCCAGCGCAAACGCCACAGGCAGCAGCGCAGGGCGCAACGGCGGCGGCAGCAGCAGCGCCTCCAGGCAACCAGACGAGATGTGCAGGTGCCTCTCTCAGCCCTGCCCCCACTGCTGGGTGCTCACAACCTGGGCAAAACAGCATTTTCTCTGGATGCATGGATGCATTTGAATAATGGTCTCAAGTTTGTGCCTACACCACCCTGCATCACACGGCAGCAACTGGTTACAGCAATACAGCGTTTCCAGCGTAGTGTTCGTTTGCGATGCATGTTTCAGGACACAGGTCCGCTCCCGAAGTACAGAGTTGCAAAACCTGACTTTGTGCCTAGGGAAGCACCTCCAGCAGTGGAGGCATATCTGTGTGTGGTGGAGTCCGCTATTTTGGCACGTTTTGATGCTGTATCACAGCAACATAAGCGCACCAGCAACTTGAGCACAGCCCAGGTTGCAGCATTGCATGCTTTTCGGCAACAGTCAGAGCATGTGATCAAAGCAGCGGACAAGAACCTTGGGCCGACACTCATGCCTGCTAATGCATACCATGCAGCAGTGCAAGTACATGTGTCAGACAGCTCTGTATATGAAGACATCACAGATCGTCTTCCAGCTGTCATTGCTACCATCTGCAGGAAACTGGAAATGTTGGTTGGCATTTACCACGGGTGTCTTGGGGACAAAGTGTCTGAGTACTTGTTGCAGGGTTTGAAGATGAGGCAGCCGCCACACCTTTACATCTTGCCCAAACTGCATAAAATGGCCAGTTTGGATGGTCCTTTTGTAGGCAGGCCAATAGCTGCCTGTCACTCTTGGGTCACAACGTGTGTCAGTGTTTGGTTGGAAGACGAACTAAATAGTCTGCTGCATGAATATGATACAGTACTTAGAGATTGGACGCAGTTGGTCAGGGAGATAGATGGGCTCCGCGTAAGCAAGGAAGCCTGGCTCCTGACTTTTGATGTGGAGTCATTGTACCCACATGTTGACCACGCTAGGTGCATTGCTGCATGTGCAGCAGCAGTTCATGGCACTGGCATGCGCCGTGCAATGGTTGCAGAGCTCCTAGAGTTTGTGCTGAAGAACAATGTAGTTACTGTGCAAGGCAAATACTACAGGCAGATTGTTGGGGGTGCAATAGGCACCAACTGCATGCCACCAGCAGCGCAGCTCTACCTGGCCAGGGAGTGGGAAGGTGTTGCCAAGCAACGCTTGGGCAGCGACTTCCCCTCTCTGTTTAAGCGTTACATCGATGATGGATTTGTGGTTTTGAGGGCAGCGAGCAGAAACTGCTTGCTTTCATCAGTTTGCTCAACACATTGTTGCCAAACATAAAGATCACACACAGCTATAGCCAGTTTGAAGTAGATTTTCTCGACTTGGTTGTTCATAAGTGTATGGAGGATGTCTGCGATGCAGATGGCAGAGTGCGTATCAAAGTGCGCACACACCAAAAGGTACTGAACAAGTACCTTTACATCCCACATTACTCTTTCCATCCACCTAGTGTGTTTAGGAGCTTCATCAATGCAGAGTTGATTCGGAATGTTGTCACTAACAGTGACGAACACTGGTTTGACTGCATGGTGCGCAAATTTGTGCACCGGCTACGCCAGAGGGGTTACCCTCAGCGTCTGCTAGCCAGCATCACCAACCGAGTGTCGTTTTCATTGCGGCACAGGTACCTGTCTGTGAGCAATAGCAGCACAGCTGCAACTGCAAACAGCAAGCCTGTCTGGTGGTGCCGTATGCCCAACTCATACCTGAGCTGCGGCTGCAACAGTTGCTGTGGGTGCATATGATATTGGCGGTGGAGATCTACATGCTGAGGTTTCAGAGAGACCGATTGTTGCATTCACAAAAGGCAGGAACCTGGGGTCATTCTTAGTAAAGGCCAGTCACTGACTGGCTGTTTTTGGGTGAGGTCACTAGCCATGTTGCCAGTGGCTCTCACCCTGTGTTCATCATCAAGACCTCATGGTTTGCTTTTGCAGTGCAGTATTGTACAGGGTTCGAGCCACTGGCAACATGGCCAGTGACCTCACCCAAAAACCTGCACCCTGTTGTTGTGTGCTTCTGATGGCGAGTATTTGTTGATTCTGTCCGTGTTCACAAGATTGAAGCCTGATGAAGGGTGAAGAGCCCGAAACGCGTCGCTTTCCATGTAATACGACAACACAGAGTCAACAATAGTCTGAACTTGTCTCAACAGTAGCTGTAGCCAGTCGCATTACGCTCTTGCTTTTAAACTTAAAAACAAAATATACCACGTATAACTCAAACTATACAGCAAGCAACAAATCATCTTTTCTTTATCAATACGAAGATGCCCTTGAATATAAAACACAAACATCTCAAGCAGAATGGGGTGGAGTAGCTTCCCAAGTCCTTCAATTTTCAGCAGACAGCAACGGCAGTGTGTATGTGAGGAGCAATATTACGATGCCCCAACAAGCTATAGTGAGAGCCACCAAGACTGCCGACCCTGATAGTGGATGTATGGAAGGAAGATTGAAAATGACACACGATGCTTTAAGATACGCTCAATTGAGTAATGACACGGAAAGCATTTGGTGGTCTGTCAATTCAAATGGAATGTTTATGAATAAAAAGAACAGCATATGGAAAGGTTGAGGTTGAAAGTAGCAACTTTACAAGACTGGATATGACACTGAGCGATGGTCTGATTTTTGGTCAAGGATTGAGTAATAATTTCGGCACTGACAGGGACTTTTTCAAAGTCAGTAAGAAGGCTGAAATCTTCATGGCAGACACGACAACCACTATGAAAATGTTGGTGAATAGCAATGCTGAAATACAAAAGGGGACAATGGTGATTGACAACGATGGAAACATGAAAAGGAATGGGTCAAATGTCATTCTGTCGTCTGGGACAATTCAACGCAGACCAGACCCTAACAGCAACACAGGTTTTCAAGTTAGTCCAAGTGGTTATGTGACCATAGGCAACACAACGTTCTTAAATGATGGTGCTATGACAGCTTGTGATGCGACAATAAGTAATCTTACGGCGTGTAACATCAACGCGGTGTCAATAACAGCCGTGAATATCACAGAGAGCAACCTATATACCTCCAATGTGAATGCTACATTCTTGACAGCATCCAACATACAAGAAGGTGGGAGCAATTTGAGAGATAAGTATGCCCTTTCCAACGCCCAATCAAACTTTGTCCTTGGAAGCACACTTTCAACTTTCTCAAACTGGTCGTCGTGTAATTTCGTAGGTTTATCAAATGCTTATAGCAACTTCACCCTCACAACATACCCAACATTCTCAAACGCCACTTGGTGTAATCTTTCCGCCCTTTCAAACACCTTCAGCAACTTTACAACATCAAACTTTGGGGCTTTTTCAAACTGGTCGTCGTGTAATTTCGTAGGTTTATCAAATGCTTATAGCAACTTCACCCTCACAACATACCCAGCATTCTCAAACTGGTCGTCGTGTAATTTCGTAAGTTTATCAAATGCTTACAGCAACTTTACAACTTCAAACTTTCCATCTTTCTCCAATGCTACTTGGTGTAATATGGCAACCCTTTCAATCACCACAACTGGGGTCAGCAACTGGACAGATACGACATTCAGGAAAAACGCAACGACGGTCACATGGGATGAAATTAGTGGAAAACCCAATTTTGGAACATCAAACAACTGCATTGACTTTGCTGGGGTGGCGTTAGGCTCTGCTGGTCTGTTGTTTGGTGGTGCTGCTTTACTCAACCAAAATGGACAACTCACTGGTGCTCTCCAAAATGTTGCAGGTTCATTAAAACTCAATTCAAGTGGATATTCACGAATGGACGAGGGATTGAAATTGCTTGGTGATGGTGTTAATGGAATAACCCTTGACCCATCAGGTTCAATTTCAGCATTGACAGGAGCTTTTAATTACTCTCGCTTCACTGGAGGTGTTGATATAGGGACATTGACTATGTCTCTATCAAACGACAAGATATACTGGAAAAGTGGTTCAAATAGTAATACGATTTTAGGTTCCAACTCTCTGGTAGTTCTCAACAACCAACCATTTACTATCAGCAAAACATCACTCAATATAGGGACGACTGCTTTTACAACCAACTCAATCACGATGTCAAACAAATCAACAGACACATTCACAATAGGCGTCGAATGTAGTGATTGATGGAAATATTTTGAGTTTTAAACAATACACCACGTATCGTTTGTTGTAACAATGGTTCTCCAAACATCCAATCAATCATATACCGCAATCAAAACTTCAACACAGCAGGCCAAAAGCATAACTGGTTTGACTATTATTTCAATGGCAAACGACGGTTTTGGGACAGGTCATACATACTTTTCAAACACTGGCAATTCAAATGGAACAATTTTGGGAAATCAACCTATATGGTTCAACACAAGATTGGGGTTTAATAATTCCAACCCTGCTTACGAGTTTGAAGTACAGGGGACAGCAAACGCTACTACCATTAGAGAAGGCACGACCTTATTGAGTGCTAAATATGTATTATCGAACGCTCAATCTAACTTTGTCATTGGAAGCACCTTAACATCATTTAGCAATTGGACAAGTCCTATTAGTATTTTTGGGTCTAACGCTCATAGTAATTATACACCACTATCAAATTACAACACATTTAGCAATTACGTCACACCATTAGCACAATGGGCTTCAAATGCTCAGTCTAATTATACCATTTTATCGTCATTCATATCATATAGCAATTTTGTAGATACACAATATGCTCGAAGCAATCAACACAGTAATTATACTCTGGGAAGCACTTTTACACCGTTCAGTAATTCCCTATCACCTATATCAGTATGGGCTTCAAATGCACAGTCTAATTATACCATTTTATCGTCATTCATATCATATAGCAATTTTGTAGATACACAATATGCTCGAAGCAATCAACTCAGTAATTATACTCTGGGAAGCACTTTTATATCGTTTAGTAATTCCCTATCACCTATATCAGTATGGGCTTCAAATGCTCATTCAAATAACCGATTTTGGACATTCTCAAATTCGGTGGTTTCAACATCTTCTAATGTATCAATTGATAATGGACACCTCCGTATTCAAAGTGCCGACCCTACAATAGTCTTTAATGATACAAACGCAAGATCTGGATATATTCACTTTAACGATAATCTTATGTATTTTATAGGTGGATCAAACAATTCTCCTTATGAGAGAGAGTAGTTACATTTGGGTCCAGTCACCATCTCAGATGGTATGAGCCACCCCAAAATGAGCACAATGTCAACGCGTGACGATAGAAGATGAGCACACAATGTAGCCCATTGAGGCCATCCGCCGAGCACAGGGTCTCTCCAGATTGAGCATAAGATTATATCTGCGGTGTGTCAGTGACACACCCCAATCAGCCAACAGCATGTGCTGAAGAAGCACACCAACCAAAAAGCATGTTGTCAAGATCACACAGCCAGAGAGATAGGCAGGGCAGCTAAGGCGGCAGCAAACCAATAATGTGACAGGATGCATGTGTAACTCGTCAAGTAACCTAAACTCATCACGGGCTAGGAGCAACAGCGTCTAAGGCGTCATCTACAGGGACATAACCCTCAGGCTGAATTAGCACACTTTGATGGTCAGGGGACAACCCCAGCAACACTGAGCGATACAACCACATCTGATAAACCACCACAGCCAAGCCCTCTTGATCCTCACAGTCTAGAATGCGCGGCACCAACTCGTTAGCATAGCGATCTACAGCACCCGCAGGATAGAACACACTAGGGCAGGCACCGCGCAAGTGGTCATATGCAGGGCATTCTAGCAGAAAGTGTTTGAGATCCTCCACATTGTCATAGGTCCCAGTCCGGGCGTGCACGCGTGTGCGCCAAACTGCTCGGCTAGCTGCAACAGGATTAGCACACGAGCACAGTCTACACAACCACTGCTGCCTGGGCACCCGAGGGCGGGCATGTCTACCCAGCTGCACCTCCAACTGTGCAGCCCCAGTGCGAAGCCGTGCAAGGCACTGCAACACCCGGAACGGCAAGCATAATTGCATGTATTGAGGTTGTGTGTTGCGGTCAAAGCAGCATCAGCCTCCATAGGATGCACCCAGGCAGCATGTGTGCACATAGTAACATGATTGCTTGGTGCTGTTCTTGGGTCAGCATCCTCCGCACCTGCATCAGCCCACCCCTGCTTAACCAAGCGTACAAGGGCAGCAGACACGGCTGTAGCATGCAACTCAAGCCCACATACACTTGCAGCCGTCACCCCAGGCCCACGCCATGCAGCCTGCTGTATAACACCAAGGCGATGCATAGTGTGCAGCAGATAGTATGTCCAGCAAGTTTTGCAACCACTCAATGCTAACTCCACATCCGACACCCAAGCAACCCGCGCAAGACGATCAACGGGCATGGCCTAAGGCGTTCCCACCAGCGCGCCGCCAGCACAACCCAATGGTGCTGAACAGGCGAGCGGTGAAGATCGCGCATCAGCGCATCAATGCTGGAGCGTTGCCCAGCACCAGTCATGTAGCGAAGGAATGACACATGCACCTTGTCAGCTGCAGACATGCGCCACCCTGTGCGCCTGAACAAGCCTGTATGGCACAACTCGGGGCCCCACACATGAGATGCGTATGACATAACAGGCTCAACCATGATGTCAAACATGCGGCACTTCATGTCGTATTGTGTGATGCGTTGCTTACGGAAGCGGCCCAAGAGGGTATGCATAGCCTTGAGCCCAGACGCTGCCAAAGCATCAACTGCCGGCTGCAGACCTTTGGTCTCATGCAACACTGCACCAAGGTATGTGTAGCTGCTCTGAATGCTCAGGGGCTGACCAGCATACGTGGACGCAGTTGAGCGCGGGCGTGGCACACGTTTGCCACGGAACACCACCACACACGTCTTCTTAGGCTGCATGTTGACTTCCATGCCAGTGATCTCACAAAACAACTGCAAACAATCCAACAAGCATTGCGCGTCTGCCGGCGACTCAGCAATCAAGCAGCCGTCATCCGCATAGAGCAAATCAGGCACATGAAGAGAGCCAACCTTGGGTCCAAGAGGAGCAGAAGCCCCACCTGGAACAGGCTTGCCTCTAATTGTGATCAACTCGTGCAGCATCTCAATAAATAACCCAAACAGCAGCGGGCTCAGCTCACTTCCTTGCTTAGTACCAAGGCACGTATCAATAGGGTCACCCAATTTGCCATTCACAGACACCTGTAGCTGGATGGTGTCATATAGACACTCCAATAGAGACAAGAAGCGGCCATGGATGCCAAGCTGCCTGCAACGTGCCAACAACAAGTCTCTAGGAACCGTGTCAAAAGCTTTCTTAAAATCTATGAACACAACATACAACTTCTTACGCTGGTGGCGGGCCCTGTTAATGAGATGCGTATGGGTGAACAACGCATCAATTGTGCCATGTTCTTTGCGAAAACCACACTGTGTAACAGCACGCACACC